>JANFCV010000346.1:0-160000 GCA_024500475.1 Phthorimaea operculella
CATAAGGTCTTTTTTTCTTCGTTGACATGTCATCTAGTTTGTGTTTGACAGCAGCCAAATATGAGCAAATCCGATCACAATCTGAAAACGCCACGAAACAAGAAATTGAATTGAATAGCCGTACCTACTCGAGCTCATATTCATTGTAGCACTATTGATATGTCCAATAGCATTTGATTTCTTCAAAATTTTTGTAATAAGTTTTCAAATAAATAGTAAGGTTCTTTTTAACATCAGTAAAAATCAGGAAGTTCCTAATAAACGGTATTCAACTTATTGAAAAACGGACACCTACACATTTTCCCACGAATGGGATGTGGATACAACACTTACAACAAAGACACCTTGCCAATGAGGAACTGCCTAGGACCACGTTATTGAAAAGAATATTATACTTCTATCTGGACCTAAATAAGTGAACCGCGCCATCTTTATTTTCTTTACGATGTAGGCCATGGACAGTACCTCATTGCAGTGAATTTAGTTTCAGATATGTAGGTAAAAAATAAATCAATTTTTATTAAAATCAGTCGTTCACTCTGTCACATTACAATCTCGTTTCATCAAAGTTATTGTTTTAATCAAAGTTACTGTTTTCTTTATTAATACGACGGAAGTTCAACCCAGTAAGGTTACATTTTATTAAGTAGGTACAAATCTCTAGGGTGTCTTCTACTCACAAAACTGAACAACTTTTGTTGTAAACTTTTCTTCGAAATATGAAAAAAATATTTGGAATGGGTCCTACACTAAGTGACACACTTTTTCAACATTTTTGTATGGGAGCTCCAAATTTTTTTCATATTTCTAAGATAAGTTTCTAACAAAAGTTGTTCAGCTTTGTGAGTAGACCACACCACACCCTCAAGAGATTTGTTCTTAATTAAATGAAAACCTATATATGTCTTAATTACTTTACAATATGCATTTAACATGTAGAGGGTAGGCTTCTTTGTTTTAAATTAACAATAGCTTCTTTTTGTAAAGAATGCTTGTATGAGCCTTAGATATAGAATGGAGTAGGAAATCAAATAAACTGCGATGATTAACAATTATGTAACATAATTTAACAGTATTAGATATTTGAGAGTTCACTATTGTTTAAATTAGATACAGTCTCTCTCGCTCACTCATGAACAATACAAAATTTAAAACATCGTTTTTTTTTCAGACTAACATTTTACAGCAATATTTTTTACTTTTCTATATGCAGGAACACTTACTGAATCGTATAGGCGAGAAACACATGTAACGTCCGTTTCGAAGTTATTTTTGCGCTGCGTAACGCATGCATTTTGTAAATAGGAATTCCGACCTTATTAATAAACAAATATGGTTTATGTTAAATTGTTTGACAAATGCTTCCATCAGCGCAGCGTTGTGCGCTATTTTTACCCGACTGCCTCAGAAGAAGGGTTATGTTTTTCGAAAGTATGTATGCATGTATGTATGTAAGTATGTATGTGGACAAGAAAATTCTTTTTCACGGGCTACAGCCCAAACGAATAGTTAGATTTTGACATATGAGGTGTCGTTAGATTCGTCTCAGCAGCGCGAGTGACACTGGCTATATAAAAAAATTATAAATTCAAGATGATGGATTTTTACAGCAAAATACTAGGTACATTAAAATTACCGCAGTCGGGTTTTTTGTTTTTTCATACATCTACTTGTTACGCTAATAACAGATGCGTCTGTCAAACCGTTTCACATAAACCTTATTTGTATAAAAGGGAGTTGAATTATCATATTATTTTTCAATCGCAACGGATAGCGCTGCGCAACCAATGGACGTTATGTGTGTACATAATTTATGTCTGGCTGGTCGGCATCAATCACAAGAAAATCGGAATCAAAAATAGGACTGTTCATGAGTAAGCGTGACGGACTGTATCTACGTAGGTTAGGCAGGTTATTATTTTAACCGCTGCCGTCAGGAAGGCATCGAGTTAGGAATTGTGTCTAGAAACCGTAACCCTATTACTAGCAGCTGTAGTCCAGTACGGCTGGCATTATTTGAGGGCGTAACTTACAAAAATTCTAAAGTCGTTTATTTTTTTACGATTGTGCATTTTGTGTCTATAAAGCACATATTCAATTTTGTGCCATTTTTTACGCTTGCGTAAATTTTTGATGCAATGTATGGCAGCTCCTTAATTAAAATATTTTTTAAGTATGTAGGTACCTACAGAAAAATACTAGAAAGTTTACCAGTATTCCCTCTATGACAATTAACACAGTGTAAAAAACTTGTTTGAATCGCTTTTCCACTGATAACGGAAGTATGTTTCCTTACACCTAAAATGGCACAAATTAATAAATTGGGATCAATGAATGGTCCAGAAACTATGAGCGGAAAACCATCGACTTTAATATTTTTGAAACACGTAAAGCTAGCCGTACTGGGCTACTGAGCTAAATCCTGGCAAGATCGAGATTCGGCTCGCCGGCGGCGTAACAGGATCACTGATGGGAAGCGCTACACTGTACTGGCATCTCCAATGCCTACGCCTCTATAATAGGTGAGGCGAGGAACACACGGTAACTTCCGTTTGAGCGTTGTTTGTTCGATTTACATACATATAGGATGATATTTTACTAGTGACCGATAGCAAAATCTCAGAGTCGGCTGGTAGGAACAACTTTCCCCAAGGAACATAGGTCGAAATCCGAAAAAATTTTTGGAGCTCTCATACCTACAAATTTGCCGATCAGCTGATTTCAGTTACTATGGGAGGTCCAAAAATTTTTTTTTATTTCGACCTATGTTCCTTGGGGAAAGTTGTTCCTTGTCATCAACCAATCCTGAGTTTTCGCTATCGGTCACTAGTAAAATTTCATCGCTATCGGTCACCACTAGTAGTATATCACGCCTTTATAAATTGCGGTGTAAGCAGAGCCTAAACGGCGGCTGTAAAAACCCATGTCTAACAACTGTTTAATTTTCTACCTTATTGTTATACGAATACGGTTTATGCCAAACGGTTTGACAGACGCATCCATCGACGCAGCGTTGTGCGATGCCATTTAACATAAACCGTATTCTTGTGAAGGTAGGGTGGAGAATCGAATAAACGACGCACAAACGTTGGCGTGACGGGATGGATGACTTTGCGTGTGTTTCTTACCTAAGAGTCAACAATTCGAAAGCTACACTAGCTATTGGAGAGCATTCATGTTATCAATTTTGTAACTTTAATAACATAATACAAAACATACTTACTAGCTAACACACTACGTCCTTGTTTTCTATTTCCAAAGACCAAATAAATATATCTGGTTTATTTTGACGTACCGTCACATTACGAATAAGCCACACAGGGTTAGTCGAAACGACTGAAAATATTTTTATTTCCATTAAAATTATTATAATTATTAAAATTGGTTCTAGTACAAAATGACTCTCTCCACATGATTCTATTTTCATATCAGATTTATTATTTTTGGAAATTATAATATTTCAATTCGTTTGGAGTAGCGCTGTGTAGCTTATTCCTTTGCTGTGTGTACAAGATGACACTACAAAAGCCAGAACAACAATCGTCAGAGTGAATGTAGACTAGCATCGGTGTCACTTTCAGCGTTGCCCAAGAGGAGCGTAGATTCACAGGGTGCCGAGTGGCTGGAAGGTGACCTGGGCTGGTCTGGGCGGTTGGCTGGCGGGCGGTGGGCGGGCGGCAATAGTCACAGCTCGATCGCTGCGGCACCCTTCCACGTCACCCCGGCGCGAAGCAAGTGGTACAGCCGGAGCACGCACCATATGCAAAGGCACTGCGTAAGAAAACAAGTAGATGTGTCACCAATAAACGAAATAGAAACATACATACATACATACCTACATATGTCACGCCTGAATCTCTTGAGCTGAAAAAACAACCACGTCGTTTCCCTAATTTGTGGTATCACGATAGTACCAGGTCTGTCTCCTCAAATTGCAGTACACATCAACTTTAAAATTCTTTCTTCTTACGCGCTTCTTACGACACCTACGGGAAAGACATGGGGTGGTGCAGATCTAAGCCCGGGCACCACACGGCAAAAAAACCAGCAAAATTTCTACGAAATACCAGTCCAGTTGCTTGACTAAGAGCCTTGGTAGCTTTTAGGTGACATGATGGGTTTGTAATGTACCTAAAAGGTACTGTCCACGAAACCAAGCATCTTTTGGAAACAATTACCTAACAAATAAATTAGGTATAGTACCGTCATTCGAAAGGCCATATTTGACAGATTTTAAAATCGTGTTAATGCTATGACATATTAAGGTCTATTTTTTTTGTTGCCATGTTTCTTAGTATGGGTTTGACAGCTGTCAAATATGGCCTATTCGAATGACGGTACTATAATTAAAAATTATTACTCGTAAGCAGAAAAACGTGAAGGTCTTCAAAACCAAATGCGTCGAAGATTAATCCCACCTTGTATAGCATTTATTGAATAGCTATATTAAATTGTACCTATGTGACAAGAATTTTCCATTAGTCGAATAAACTAAGTTGATTTATTGCATGATCATAATTTATTTTAAGCTACTAATTTTAGTGGCCAATCATTTTCTACCAAGTTAAAGAAATACGAAATTCCTAACACCTTTCCGTATTTCTTAAGGTAACAAAGGGCAAGGTCATAACGTGACTACAAAATAATCAAGGCAACGTGCGTGAATACATAATAATATGTTCCTATGCTACATATGTACCTTCATGAAGAGCATTATGTTGTTCGATGGGTGTGATACTCAAAATTCGTGTCCAAGGTTCGTGTTATCTTTTCCTGCCTTGTGTTAATCTATTTGTTTCTGATAATCTTTGACAGGCAATTTATAAGCGTATTATAAATAGGAAAACAATAATTTCCATTCGTCCTACCTTTATTCGGAGTACCTACAAATCTAGATATCATATTTTGAAAACTGACGGCTCGTTTCGGAAAGCTTGCTAAACTCTACTTTGCTGGAAACCTTCATGTCCCATTAAATAACAGAAGAAAATTGTATTGAAAACTCTATTTATCACGTACCAAAATTATTCGTCCGTCGGCAGTCGGGTGAAAAAGCTCCCGCGAACTTATATTTGAAAACAAAACTAAATTCAGTTGGTTTTATAAATGGAGGTCGCGCGAGGGAGGTCCCTGCTTGCCTGCTCAACAAATTACAAATGTTTTTGCTGTTTTTGCTTGCTCCCTAATTCTATCAACTTCTTTTACACGAGGCTCGTGTTAAAAAGTTAAGAAACTTTATGAAACTGCGGAAAGTCTTCAGCAGATTTATCATTTTTGTCGGTTATTGGATACTTTTTTAGTTATTACGAAGAATCTACTTTATCTTCGTATTTTAATAACATACATACAAAGGTAAGTAGATACTTTTTTAGCGTAGTCACCTTAACAATTCTGTCATCATAATAATATAGACTACTATCGCCGGACGGGTGCGAATTATAATTACAATCGCACCTATTTATTACAATCGCGGAATTTGCGGTTTGTGTGAAATATAATAATCTGATGAAGCAAACCGATATGCTGCGCTTCAGGTAGAATTTGATTCTAACTAAAGTAACCTAATATATAAAACTAAATATACAATAAGTTTATCATTTTTAGACTATTTTATTCATTTCTTCGCCCCTTTTTATAACAGTCCGTTCAACTAGGTATAAAGATAAGATCTAGCTACCTTGAACTTGATCTATAAAAAAGTCAACTTACATTTAAAAATATTCTTGGTAACAGGAAGGAGATCTCCGCCTTACACATGGCGTCGAATTGCTGAAACAAAAAAGGTTTAGTTTAAATATATTATGTGATTTTCGGTCGCTAAGGCACTCACTCGAAAATGTGTGTAGTTAATTAATTATAATACTTAGATACAGACATTTTCTGAAATAAGTAACAATAAAAATTCAAGACGCATTGAGAACCTTCTCCTCTTTTGTTTTTTGTCGGTAAAAAAACAATGCCACTAAAACATACCACTATTACAGTTCAATCATTCATTCATTATAATTTCATTACATTACACAAGGTAAAAAATCGCATCAGCAGGCGGGCGGCCAACAATAGTACATCGTACCTATATCGATGATCAAAACGTCAAAACGCATCTGCCAGCCGCTAATTTCTAGAAATCGTAGATATGTAGGTAAGTGCGTACAGTCGTAATGCGTAATTTTACGTCTGAACTATTCACAAGTGGATCTTCAAAATGAACCTAGGCCCGAGAACCTCTGAGATTAATTCGTAAGCGATTTTGAGATGTATTTTGTTAGTAGTTTAATACTGCTGGCATGGTCAACGTCGCTCTCAAGATCGATCTCTGAGTGTATAATGAAATACGGGACCTAATCTGCTATATTAATAAATTTGATACATAAATTGTTGAATTTTCAACCCGCTGAATTTTCAAGGACAAGACTAATCGTTATTCAATATTATAGCTTACCTAGTTGTAACTGTTCTTAGGTAAGTATGATTACAAATTAATTACGACCTATTTATCAGAAGTCCAAGTTTGTGACGATTAGGTATTAGTTTGAAGGGTATAAATCGTTAGAAATATCTAATGTATTTTGGGTATAATATTACAGGTAAGTTAATAGTACGTCAGAAACATAAACTGCTAACATGCTGCTAACTAAGTATGTTTACCGTATTAATTACAATAGCCAGTTGGTGTTGGTGTATACCTACATGTTATGGACCACAAAAAGTTAGACCAGTGTTGAACGCGTGTCTAAAACAAAACTTCATAAAAAAAACGCTAGACACGCGTTCAACACTGGTCTAAATTTTTGTGGTAAGGCCTTATAAGTTTGAAAACAATTCACAAAACGGTTGAAAGAACGATTTTGAATACCTAAGTATATAGATCGATTTATTGCCAAAACCATTATATTTGACTTTGCATCAATTTATCAGAATTTGCAACAACTTATCAGAATTTGGAACAATATTATAGTTCTCAACTTTGTCAAGACATCCATATTTTTTCTAAAGATTTAAACTAACCCAATCAACAAAATCAAAGAATTCATGCAAATATTTTTGCATTTGCCTTTATAAAAAAATATATCTACACCGATGAAGATCTTGATTGCTTTTTTTAAACAAGTTACTGGTATTTTAGAATCCAATCTATTTCTTCATAACTTGCGAATGTGATTAAAGAAAATCCAAATCATAGGTAAGTATTGTCGGCAGAAAATCCACCTACCCATTTACGGGATCAACTTATACTGGTTTTTTATAAAAAACTGCAGGAAAAACCACTACGGGTTTGCTGGCGATAGTACCAAAGTCTTGAATAACTTTGAAAATCCTTGTATAACTTTAATATGGTACTGACAGTGAATAATGATGTAAATGAGGGATGAGATGACCTGAATTCGTAGCTCGTTAATGTTAGGCCTTGCGCACATTCGAGACAAAACAGTTTCAAGACAGGCCAGTGAAGTGCCATCGCTGGGAATATTTTCGGGATAAACTCAATGTGGGAATATTACCAAATTAAATTTCCCCTTGCGGAAATTGCTATGATAGCGTGGGAAAACAACTTAAAATTATTATGTGTGATAGTAAAAATAATAATTTATTGTAAGAAGTGGTATGCCTCTACTCATTCGAAAAATAATGAAACCGTAACGAATTACTGTCAGTAAATGGGTCTTTGTATTAAACTAAATAATTTAAAATTCTATATACTTACTTATTAACATTTCTATTATTATAACTTATCATGTGTACAATATGGCAAATCATTTCTAGTTTATCTAGACTGTTGGTTTTCCGTATAAGAAATTCAAGTGCCAACAAAAGTTTCTTTCGGGAATACCTATTCCCGTGACTGCAAATCCTTAAAGGCTACTTTGTCGCTGATGTGCGGGGGTTCTTAGGTACAAGATATGATATTGCCCACCGATGTGATATGTAAGTATGTGTCTGTGATGGAAATCTAAGAAGGGCCCAGTTCCAGAACTCCATAAGTCCAATATCTTAACATGACTGACAAATTCTGTTTTTTTATTACGTTTGTTTTTTACAACTAATCAAAAAGAGGACTTAGGGACTCCGGCAACTGGGCCCTTCATTCTAGCATTCACCTAGAATTGCGATTACAATTTTATATCCTAGTGAGTGGTATCCTTGCATCCAGGTTTTGCTATCAGTGCTGTTCTTTATATCAAAATCTTTTCAGACAAAACATCCGAACATTAATTTGAAGTGAACCTTTTTTCACAGAAGTCCATCATTTTTATGAAGTGTTTTGACCCCGGCCCATCCATCGAGGCCCGCGAATCTGCAGGTAAGGGTCACCCCATAAATCTATGTGGCAGCCATTTGTCCCGCGGGGATATAAAGTGCTGAAGTTATTTCTCTTTGTACCCATACTCGTGCCCACTTCATATTTCAAGTAGGTAGGTTTTTGGTTTTTTCGTGCTTACCGCAGAGTCCTCAGAAAGTATAAAGGGAAATACGAACGATACTTTATTCTTGAGCGTGACATTAGTTTTCTGTTTCATCTGTTTTCTTATGGTATACCTACGCATCTTACACACAAATTAGGGAAACGGCGTGCGAGTCGCCTACACAGATGGCTCACTGAGTACTAGCGACGATTTTGACGCCGGAATTTCAGAGGAAGTCAAAGTAACCAAGAAGATGGTTGCCACGAACGTCATATTTCTTGGATTAAAATTGGCTCAGAATCAGATTAAAGGTACTGTTTTGATTGTCTATACTTTGAGATTGTTGACAGTAGCAACCCAGGCTATAAACAAATGACAATCGCAAAAATTCTGAATAGGATTTTTTTTTTTTATCTATGGTGGGCTTACTCTTGACCCCAATCTTACCCTAGAGCAGAGATGGGATCTACGGTGGAGCGAGCTTGCCCAGAAGATGCCTATTCACTCTAGACTTAAAGAGATTCAGGTTATATGCACTCGGAAATACAGACGCAGGTAGGGAATTCCATTCTTTAGCCGTGCGCATAATGAAAGATGATTTGAAGCGCTTAGTGCGTAATGTGGGTATATCAACTAAGAAGTCAAAGTCAAAAAAAAAAATTGCGTGCGTCTGGATGTCCGATGGAAGAAAGGAGACGGTGGTATGAGCTCATGCAGCTCACGCGCACACTCTCCGAAGTACAATCTGTAGAAGACCGATAGGCAAGCAACCTTGCGGCGGTGAGCCAGGCTGTGAAGCTTGGTCGCCACCAGTTTTTTATCGCCTATTAATCTCTTGGCTCTGCGTTCCACCGAATCCAGTGCAGCAAGTTGGTATTTAGCCGAGCCATCCCAAAGGTGACAGCAGTACTCCATGCAAGATCGGACTTGAGCTTTATAAAGAGTTAGAAGCTGTTCAGGCGTGAAGTACCGCTTGACTTTATTCAGGACGCCCAACTTTCTAGCTGCAATTTGAGCCTTGGACTCGATGGTGGTGCCGAAGTTGAGGTCAGAGGACAACTCCATGCCAAGGAGTTGAAGAGTGTTGGTCACTGGAACAGATGTACCCCGAAAAGTAGGAGAAAAGGTGAAAGGACTCCTTTTGCGGAGAAAAGACACGCCTGCGTTTTGAAGCATTGAAGCTGACGAGATTGTCATCGCCCCACTGGGAGACGTTACTTAACGTCAGGCTCGTACGCTCAATCATAGCCTTTCTCAATCTTTGGATTTCATCACCACTGGCTCCTGCGCCGGACAGATATTTCTCGGTGACAGTACTGTCATCTGCGTACCCAACAATTCCTGAAGATAGAAGGTCATTGATGTGCAGCAGGAAAAGCGTCGCGGAGAGTACAGACCCTGAGGAACTCCGGCGTCAATAGCCTTGAGGTCAGAGGAGCAGCCGTCTATGACTACTCGGATCGACCGTTCACTCAGGAAGTCAGCCACCCAGCTACAGAAGCCAGTGGGTATGCCGTACGCTGGAAGCTTGCTCAACAGACTCGCATGCCACACCCTATCGAAGGCCTTTGAAATGTCCAGCGACACTGCTATTGCTTCGCCGTGGTGTTCAATGGCCTCGCCCCAGCAATGCGTTACGTACACTAGAAGATCTCCCGTGGAACGCCCTCGGCGGAAGCCATATTGACAATCACTGAGAAGATCATTGTCTTCGAGGTACGAAAGCAGTTTGCAGTTCAGAACTCTTTCCATAACCTTACAGAGTACGGAAGTGATGGCGATCGGTCGATAGTTGCTAGGGTCGGCACGGCTACCCTTCTTGGGCACAGGTTGCACATTGGCAAGCTTCCAAGATTTTGGTACAATTTTTGACACGAGAGAGAGGCGGTACAAGCGTGTCAGTACAGGAGACAACTCAGGCGCACAATACCTGAACAATCTTGCTGGTATGCCATCAGGACCACTGGCCTTGTTCACGTCCAGACTGCGAAGGGCTCTACGGACCTCTTTATTGTGCACTGTGATCTCAGACATCAAAGAATCACAGTGAGGTAAGGTGGGTGGATATTTCGAGCCAGCGTCTATACGAGAGTTGCTCGCAAACAGATCGGCAAATAAATTTGCTTTCTCTGCCGCGGTGTGGGCAAGCGACCCATCAGGTTTCTGCATTGGAATTAGTGAGGGACGGCAGAAGTTGGATTCGACTGATTTCGAAAGGGACCAGAACTGCTTACTACCCGGTGGGTATGATGCAAGCTTTGCCCCAATACGGCTAATATGGTCGAACCTAGCTTTTCGTAGCACCCGTTTGCAATACCTGGCGGCGGCATTATTATGCTCTCTTCTTTGCTCGCACTCTTCTCGCTCGCACTTTTCGATCACGAGCTTTTACCCAAGCTTGGTAAGCGGACTGTTTACGAGCCTCAGCTCGAGCACAGTCCGCATTGAACCAAGGTTAGGCTTTATAACCGAGCGGGATATCGGAGAAAGGAATGTAATATTCCATTCCCTGCCGGATTACAGCTGTGATCGCATCAGCGACGTATGAGGGGTCTTCCGAAGAGAAACACATTTGCCGCCACAGGATCGATTGAACCTTTTGTAAACTCTTTTTTGTCTTATCAAGAGGGTTGTGCATATCATGAATTTCTCAACTAAATACATTAGGTAGTTAAAATTACTACCTACACTATTTTGTTGGTAGTGTGATCGTATGATCATTAAGTAGCCGCGACCGAGTTCATATCATAACTTTAAGATTACCTATAAATTAAAAAAAATCGACGTTCGTTCGCACAGTACATTGAACCAAAAAATAATAAGGCTCATTTTTGATATCCGAATCAGCGTTTCATATTCGTGTCAGGTGACAAAAGAAAAGAACGTTTCGCGAATTCGTTAGGTTTTCACGTTGATTGGGCGCTTCGAATTGAATAACAAAAGTGATAAATTTATTATTTCGAGATATTTTCATGACACGTTTTGGTAGAAAAATGCCCTGCCCGCGTAGTGATTTCGCGTGCTTCTTCTCGCGCCCTATTATGAATCAAATGACAGATTTTTTCGCGCGAGATTTTATCGCCTGTGTGGATAATAAAGCTGAGCTTGAAAGCTTATTTCATGTTAACAAGTTTTGGAAGCATTTATCGCACAACAGCGATGTCAGAAAAAGTGTGCCGACGCCGTAAAGTTACGAAAGTAGGTACACTTATTTATTTCCTTATACTTCGTGTAAAAAATGTTTATTTATCGTGTCGTTCCTAGAACCTTGATTTAAATACATTTAAATAGAACAAAAGTACAACAATTATGTTATACCTAAGCCACCCAATAAGTTCTCTTCTATTGTCCTTTTGAAGTAAGTACCAACTTTACTTACAATAAAGCATACCTATTTTATTGTTGTTTATACGCAAAAATGAATACCCTATTTCTCAGGTTTATGTAATATTTCTTTGATAGAAAAGTTATCAACAAAAGAATATTAAAGATTTATTAATTTTTTATCCCATCCAATCTGATATCTATCACCCGACAAAAATAGTCAATACAACTCTTAATACAACTACACAACTTTCTAAACTAAGTAATATAGACTTTTGGTTAAAGTTATTCACATAGTAAGACAAGCATTAACAATTTAACACGTATAAGCAGAATTCTGCTAGCAGTAAGCTAAGCAACCAATGCATGACCACAGAACTCGTTCTGCTTTACTTTGATATTAAAAAGAAAAAAAATTACCTTTTGTTTTTTGATTTTGATGATGTTAGTTTAAAGAACGTTTTTCCTTTAACACAGAACTTACATCTACAGGAAAGCTACAACCCCGATTTTCTCATAACTGCATTTGGCCAGATATCATAGAAAGGTATCACACGGCAGTGCTGTATCAAACAAAACTATTTTATTGAAGCCGTGGAATGGAAACTAAATAATTTGTTAGCTCGGATCGAAATCCAATACGTATAAACCGATTACGGAAACCTTTATCTAAAACCAATAGCAGTCATATGCAGTTCGTGAATATGAACTCTGCAAATATACCTACCTACTTATATATCTATCTACTGTCCACGCGCGATCATATGTGTCTTATATTTTCTTCGCTTTTAAATGCCGTCACATCGCATCGCACGCGGATTATACTGGTTTTTCCATTGGTAGGAATGGGACTTTGGGGGTGGATATTCATAAATTTCTGCAAAATGACAAACATAAATTTTCTGTTGAGGGGTTTTGAAATGGGGGACTGGAAGGTGTAGAAATATGGCGCGAGGTATTTAAAAAGTATTTTTATAGCCCCGACAAACCCAATTAGGGTTCAGCGGCGTTTTTGTGAAAGGTACCTACCTACCTATAAAAATGTCGCAGGTTTTCGATAAAATCTGGTTTTTAGTCAAATAGCTAGGATTTTGGTTAAACACCGACAGATAACAAATTCTAAATTCAATCTTAGGTATCATAAACCTGACAAGATTCAGGTCTATGACCAAAAACCAAAAATACACGATCATAAACATGAAACGATCTAAAATGAATAAAATACCTAAACTAGTTTATTATATGGATTCTATATTGAGGATCGTTCGAGCTGCTAGATCGTTTTAATATGTTTATGATAGAATAGATGTTTAGTTTTCGTATAAAATGGGCGCGCGGTGCTGGCAACACTGCTCTGTCATTGTCACGTCCTCTGCCGTCGCCCGCATCGTTGATGCGAAATTTAATTATAAATGGTGTAATTTAGTGTGCTTTCGGTTTTCTCGTGTGGTTTTCCCTGTTCGGTGGGGAAGTGAACCAAGTGATTTTGGTTACGGCGCTTTGATTGAGAGTCACGCGACCGCCGGCAAAATATAACCTCACTTTTCGTTGGCTCGCGTCGTGGCTGCCGATAGCTACGTATTTTAATTATAAATGATTGGAGGCCAACGGGGCCGATTTCTCATTCGGAGAGAAATCTTTTAGTTATTTTGTGTTAAAAAACATTATGTGATGTCGAACTGTGAACTATAGTGCAAATTGGAGGAAAGGAGTTCGAGAACGAGCGGAGGTTCCGGTGCCGTGAGTTTAGGTTATTCCCTATTCCTGTGCTCCTCAAATATCCTGAATACCTGATTCCTGTCATACTTAAACTCACAAAGAAACGGCGTCATCGTTCGCTCGGTAAGCAATTCGTTGCTGGGCCCTGTTTAAGTAGATTTTGGAAACAAGAATTTCTCGGCCGGAAACTTTCCGGAACAAAATTCTCTCATTAAATTTATTTTATTTAGCTATAGTAAAGAGCACTACGAATCGTAGTCAAATGTTGTTCCGAGGCTGATCGACCATTTAGTTTTAGATTTTAAGATAACTTTAATTTGCTTCCACTGCGCTAAGATCAGCTTCGGAATCAAACAATAGAATTGAGTGCCGGTGTAGGTATGACACAAAACCTAGGTTCTTGATCGATCAAATACCTGATTCTATCAAAATGTACCTACATAAAATATTATGTTCACGAGTAAAAGAAAAAAAAGGAATTGAACAAGGCACGAATTTTACCATGTCAAAGCAGTTTCAATGCAGAAAGATGCAACAGTGTATAAAGGGAAAACGATTGGGATAAACTAAGTGAAACAGCTTCACCTATCCCATTTCTATTTTCAATGTATTCGTGCTTCTATGCTGGAAATAGTTCGATAAGTTTGCAAATCCTTCGCTCGCGAGGTTGCGGAAACTGCGGTCGCGGGTTCGAGCCCCGGCCGGAGACAGGAGGAAATTACCACGGTTGCGCTTAATCCGCTAGGTAACGATTGTGGTGTCTAGATAATGGGGTCTTAACAGACACGCAGCCAATTTACATAAACATAAGATTGTTTGTTGTGTATAGCTACTATTAATTAACTTGATTTGATTATGTACAGTCAAGCCTACGCTTACCATGTGGTAGCGGCTAAGAATACTGCCACCCCTAGTCTACTCAGGGTGCTTCGTAAAGAGTGACGTAGAGATTTTTACGTCTTTATCTGTCGACTATGGTCAACAGCTTGGTGATACCACCTACAATAACTTTCCCAAAGAGAGGCGGCCGGTCAAAAATATAAGCCGAATGCTTTTTCTACATGATTTTGTGTTTTAACAAAACATGTTGCGCCTACCCGTATTTGTACTTATTTATAATTATAACCTTTCTGCGAAAACTAGAGAGGTAATATTCCAATTTGATATTTTTATCTATTTCTATGCTGTATAAATAGCAATTGTGTACCTACAAAATAATGGACCAGTAAGTATGCTTAGTTGAAATTTCATACCGTGGTAGGTAGGTACAGTAGCTTGGTTTGATACAGACAAATAAATAAACGGTTTTCATTTGCCCCGCTTCCATTCCGTTCGTATGCATCAGTGAACAATGTCGTTTTGTTATAAAATGAAGTGGAACAAAGCTAGACCAATTTAGCATGTCAAAGGCGTTTATTTTCCGAGTTGCTCGGCTACAGTCGCCAAGGCGGACAAAGGAGGTGGTTGACAGTGTTGCCAAGTACTTTAGAATAAAAACTGACGACGAGAAGGCGTTTATTCTTACAAGGAATTTATATCCACGATTTTTTGAAACTTAGATAAAGTTAGATTTTTTGAAACTTAGATAAGTTAGATTTTTTGAAACTTAGATATGTAGGTACAGTAGCTTTGTCAATGTTTGATACAGACAAATAAATAAACGGTTTTCGTTTGCCCCGCTTTCATTCGCTAGACCAATTTAGCATGTCAAAGGCGTTTATTTTCCGAGTTGCTCGGCTACAGTCGCCAAGGCGGACAAAGGAGGTGGTTGACAGTGTTGCCAACTACTTAAGATTGCGGACAAATGCTTACCCATTGTTTATAAAAAAAAAAGACTAAAAACTTGGCATATCGAGAAGGTGTTTTATTCCTACAAGAAGTTTTATTTCTACGTTTTTTTTTAATTTAGATAAAGTTGTACCTAACACCTGTAGCATATTTTTTTGTTAAATTATAATAATGTTTTTTTATTTTTTTATTCAATGACTTGTAAATCTATTTCACCAATTAAGACGTCTTTTGTCTATGTATGTCAATGTCTAAAGAACGGTGAAAGTGATTTTTTGTTCTATGTAAGATGAATGAAGGGCCCAGTTGCAGAAGTCTTTAAGTCCAAAACGAGTTCTAAAAGTCCCTTATCCAATATTATGACGTGACAGTTGAATACTAAACTTTTTTTAAAGTACGATTGTTTTTACAACCAATCTAAAAGACGACTTAAGTGTGTCTTGAATTGGGTGGTCCTGAGTAAGGGACTTCTGTTATTACTTATCATCACTTACCAACAGGTGATATAACAGACAAATGCGGTAGACAAAAAAACATAAATTTCTAACGGTGGTCCTGGCAACCCTTTTCGTCGGCAGCAATTTGCCGATTACAATCCGCTTATTGTTTGCAGCAAACAAGCTTGTCACCGTCTCGTCGCTATGCAGATACATAGGTAAATACATATAGGATGAAATTTTTGCTAGTGACCGAGAGCAAAAAAGCAGAACGGGCTGGTGGACAACGAAGAAAATGTTGACCTCCAAAAGTAACTCAAATCAGCTTTTCCTAATTCGACCTTTGACGGTATGCTTTGGTCCTTAGACAGAATTGTACTTTAACTGCAACCCGTCCTACTTTTTCGCTAACAGAAAATTTTACCTACAAGACATCTGTATATTTTTTTTTTTCGTCAAGAACAATGTATAAGCCTTCTATGAGTGGAACTTTTGTATAAAAGGAATATTTTTAAATGTAAAGCCCTATGCAAACTTGAGCCGAAGCCGAACCGCCGCGACAAGTGGGTACGCCGTATTGTAATTGCTACAAGCGATTGAGTTGCTATGTACCGCGTTGGTCCTGCTCACGTATACGTAGGGCTGTAGACATTTATGTGAATGTAGAGTATTTTGAGCAGTGACATTTTTACCTATTGTAAAAAGAAATACAACTTCACGTTATTATTTAGAAGATCAAGCAATCAGTAAGTATGTATTGGCGGGTCCATCACATGTGAAGGTACTACATACATATATCACGCCTATATCCCTTGCGGGGTAGGTAGAGCGTAAACGGCGTTAAAAAATGCCATTATTATACCACGTTTAACAAAAGTTTCAGAAACATTCAGAAAACTGTGTACCACCATACTGATAGGTAGTCAGCCTGATGCCTAAAATTGCAATGCTTATCAACCCTCAAATCACTTAGTTGCTTCTTACGACACCTACGGGAAAGATATTGGGTCTTTTTATTTTAAGCCGACATCAAAGGGCATGAAGGTACTGCTGATAGAAAGTAATACTAACAACAAGACGGATCGTAGCTAATTCCTACAAGTTTAATTGTATAAAGGGAGCAATTTAATTGAAATAAATAAAAATAATAAAAATAAACTTTTATGATATGTAAATTGACATGTATAGTGGTTAAATTTGACATTTCATACTTATTATTCTTAAATTTTTGACATGTATTTTTTACATTTACTGTAAATTTACTTTTTTGTTATGTTATTTTATTGCTCGTATATTTAAAGTACCTTTATTTTAAAGACGAAACAGTTAGAATAATCTACTGTAATATTATTTTTATTTTGTTGAGCCGTTTTTGGCTATTACTATTATACTATTAATTTATTTTCTAGCTTAGATAGGGTAGCATAGGGCCTAAAATATTGTCAACTTTAGAATAGGTGCACTTCTGGGCAGGTTTTTGGGGGGTTTTCCTGTCCAGGGGGTCCGGCTAACTATACGTATGGAACACCTTTTTAAAATATTGACAGAATGTAATTCCATTTACTTGTCAATCACTGAGGCATAAAGTTACATGCTGTGTGGTTAGCCTGGCCAGCCCCGAGGCAGTGCCTTTATTTTTATTTTTTTTATCCCGCCCGTGCCGCGTTTAGAGTAGGAACACAAATTGTTATAAAAAATAGAAAATTTTGCATTAGAAATTTTCTCTTTTTTAAGTTTGAATTAGAATGTGACTTTCTTAAAGAGAATCTTGTAAATTCCTACTAAGAAATAAATTATTGAATTTGAATTTGAATTTGAATTTGAATGGTTACAATTCTAACGATTAGCTAGCCAATTAGGAAAATGCTAACGGATATGAACGCCTGTCACCCTCTTGACCTTTCCAATTATCTTTGATTCCGGCGACCTTTTCCGGCTGATACGATTACCGGGAAAAGTGATTGAAATAATAGCAGGCTGTCAGCAATATTGCTCGCATTATAGTATCACCAGCAAATCCACCCATTTAAGGGCCAAGTTTTACAGAATATACGTGCGACGCGACGCACAACATGACATCGGTCAGACAAACGTTCGTCAGCCGTAACCTATGCGACGCGCTCTACGTCTGTAGCTTTGTCACTTCTGTTATTTTAAATGGGAGGGTTTCGAGCGTCGCAATGTCGCACGTCTCAGGACTCCGACGATTACTTGTTTAACAGATGTAATCTTAAGTCTCATGTCTCCTCTATGGAGATTGCGCCTCAAAGATCATTTTGTAAGTACTGGGTTTTCATACAAATACTAACTTAGTTACGCCTTAATAAAAACAAGTACCTATAAGTTGCTCCCTTAAATGCGTAGGTCGATTTTCTGGCGATAGTACCTTAAGTTCAATAGGTAATCTTTTACGGTAATTTTGGCATAAGTAATATAATCCGCACGATACAGAAAGTGAAAGAGTTTGAATATGACATCAAAAGATTTTCGCGTAAGTTGTCATATTTATTACATACCAATACAACTTTTAACTGAACTTGATGAAATTACGCATAGAAGACCCTTGTTAATTTTTAAAAAGATTTTCGTGAGTTTTCTCGCAATTCACACAGAATTTTATACAACCAAGTCGTAAAATCAATAAAAAAATTATTTGTGGTAAATCTGTAATTTGATACAAAACAATAAAAAGCAAAATTCTTTAAATTCATCATCAAACAATATACAAAATTAGATTGAGAAAAATAAAAACAGCAAAAATAAATGTCTTTTTAATCACGTTAAAAAATTTACTTTGCGTACAGGGTCTTAATTGATATCACAAAATTAGTAGTACAAGTATTTTTCGGTCAAATTTTATTTCAAAAATCGCACGACGACGCACACACGACGCCACGCACTGCCGTGAGACTGTAATTTTCTGCCTGCTTTGCTGTCAATAATACTTATCTCAATATCACAGTTGAGAAATGGATGAAGACTCAAAATATTATATGAATAGTCTAGTCTTCTTGAAATCAGAGAAGAGCTTCTTCAAATCGACAAGTACGATAGTGTCGTTATTTCCGAATGAACTAACGAAGTGCTCGATAACAAAGCATTTGTAGCCTATCTTGCAAACAAGGTAAATGTAACAAGCAAAATGTCAACTGCAGATGGTCCCCTCACTTTATCCGATTTATTGTTCGCTGTACTTTGTAGTACACTATCTTCCTCAACTAGATACTGCAATTAATTTCAAAGTGGTACAAAACTATTTTTGGTGGATTATTATAAATCTCCTTGAAACTGCGCTCATCATTATTATAAACAGCTGGCAATTTGCGGGGCAACTCAAAGGGCGTGCGCTGTTTGTCTACATTACTTCAAGCAGTGCAGATACTTCATCTGCATGAGATAATTCATCTGAGTGAGATTCACACGAGTTCGCTGAAAATCCGCGCAAGGAAACTCACGCCCTTACGAGTTATCGCAATAGCAAGACAGATGATCCATGATGCCTTGCAGATTGGCACCAAGTAGTCTTACAGAATTAATTCCAAATAACAACTGCCATAAGGTTGTTACCTTACCAATTGTTGCCGACCTATTTTATTTAAAAAATACTCTGTGCCTTTCGTAATTTTATGGTACTTTACTCACATAACGTCCGTTTCGATATTTTTACGCTGCGCTTTCGCAGCGTTAGGAAAATGCGAATTTCAATCTTAATCCTATATAAATACGATGACGCATGCCCAACGGTGCGTTGACGGATGCGTCTGGTAAATGGTTTGGATTTTGTCAAACGGTTTGACAGACGCATCCGTCAACGCACCGTCGAAACGGACAATATCAGATATAGATATGGTATGCGTCGTCGTATTTATATACGATTAAGGTGGAAATTCGCATTTTCCTAACGCTGCGATAGCGCAGAGCAAAAATTTAAAGCTTTGTAAAGCTATTAATTCAGAAAGATTCTGTGTAAAGCTTTTACGAATTTAGTACCTATAAAAACAAAGAGTGTATCTTACCTTGTTGACGTGATCTCTAAGAATGTTGGAGTAGACCATGGCCATGGCTTCCAGCGCCATGAAGGTCATGCAGCCCACTACCCACGGCACGAGGAATGCGACGTTTTCCTGCAAACGGTAACACTTGGTGAGCTGTGGTGGACACATAAATTCATATATATATTATCACGCCTATATCCCTTGCGGGTTAGGCAGAGCGTAACCGGCTGTAAAAACGGGCAATTACTCCACGTCTGACAAAAGGTTTAGATTCATTCAGAAGACTGTCAGCACCATAATGATAAGTTGTCAGTCTGTCGCCTAAAATTGCAATACATCAACTCTGAAATACCTTAGTTGTATATGCGTCATCCACGGGAAAAAAATGGTGTGATGCCATTCTAAGCCGGCACCACACCGGACACGAAAGTCAGAATTTCATCACATCACCATCAATACATTTCACCTATAAATAGACTTTGTGATGCCGGCTTCGAATAGCAGCAAGAAATTAATACCCATGGGTGTCAGCTAAGGAATAAATCCAGAGAAATTGCAGCAGCCAATAGAGAAAGGAATTCAGTCTTGTCACCCCTGTGGCTACAGCATGAACACAACAAACACATAATAATGTCCAACATTGAACGTGGACTTTTGTCTATTTATTGATGGTTATAATATAAAATGAAGGAAGACGCATTCCATCCAATAAAATGCGTCAAGCAAATGTGATTAGATATGCCCTCATTTTTGTTTTAATTGGATATAGGTACATATATACACGTATTTTAATATTTTTTACACGTGTTGTTTCATTGAGAAATACTTAAACGGCACTACATTTTAACGAGCACCCTGTACATAAATACCTATTTTAATGAATTCAAAAGTATGTACATTGTGTACCTACCTAGCTATGTAACAAAAAACCTACACTATAATAAGATTTTTCGAGAAATTACTTTGAAACTTCTAAGACATAGGCTTAAATGGCAAGTATAAAAGTATGAAACAAAAATTGAAGTCCTCGTTATTTCAACTTTCATTCTTGTAGGTTTTTTTAGGAGCGCGGGTGGTGGAGTTTTACTCTTCTTCAAATTTTATTGACAATTTATTAAAGTTCCTTACAGTGCGACAGCGCTCAAAGGCAAATAAATCTAACAAAGTTAACGCAAAGTGAATAAGAAAGGGTACAAAAGTTTGCCATTGTATAATATTGAGTTATTTATACGCCAGAGGCCTTTGGGGAAAAAATCTTAGTCTTGTGGTTTTATACGGGAGACCAAATATTTATTTAGGCTGTGGTAGGCGTAAAATCCAATTTTCTCGGGTATCGCTACACTGAATGTCAATTCCCAGAGCTCTTTGGGATGTAAGTATGCAAATCTATCTTCCGGTAGCACGTGGGAGGCGCGAACGTGTGCTACGTAATTCCTTATTGACAGCTAACCAAAAATAACGCTTAGGCATTTTACAGAATTTGCAGGAGATCGCGCAGGACAAGGTACAGTGGATAAGAGCTCGCTTCGGAGGCCAAGAACCACTTTGGGCGCTGAGTCAACGGAGTTAATTATAGTTCGACAACTTCGTGCGCGACCTTCCTGCGGGGTACAGACAGTGGGGGGGCGAGGAAGCACATTTTAATATGACGTGCAGTGCGGATGCGCGCGTCTCCCTTCCCCGCTACGCCTCCCGCTACCCGTTGACATCTCCCCCCCCAACGTCTGTCACCCCTAGGGAAGGTCGCGCACGATCTTGTCGGACTATAGTTGGTTATTTTACAGGAAACCTTGCTTGTCCTCAACCTCTTAGGATGCAAAGCTAAACAAATATCAGGTAGACAGGTAATCGGTATCTTAACCAAAGTTCAACAGACTAACCACTGCTTCAACTTACTCGCTTAGTTACTCATAACATTCAAGTTTCCTAGGTGAAACCTCAGAGTAGGATTACGCTTCAGAGTGACTCACAGGAAGAACCCTAACAAAGCCTCGTAACCTGTGCTCGTAACACAGTCAAGGTGTACACATCGTTCATATTATACTTACACAAGTTTTTTGAAAAATTAATAATAGAATATGTAGGTACTCACTTTATAGATCCCGTAGAAAAGAAATATACTCAGTACAATCATAAACATTTGTGTTCCTATTATTGCAACATACGCTATCTGTACACCTGAAACAAAGAAAATTATATTTAATAATTAGTTTTACATGCATTAATAAGCAAAAGTCTGAGTGGTCAGGGTTAAAGATGTGTGTGTTACATTATTTGGCGGGACAGGAATCACACGTGACGTCCGTTGCTGCGTTATTTTAGCGCTGCGTAACGCATGTCTTAGGACAATGGGAAATTCTACCTTATTTGCATACAAATACGGTTTGAGTCACATGGCTTTACGAGAGTATTCGCTAGCGCTACGTATCGCACAAAGCTGCGTCGACGGACGCGTTTGTCGAACCGTATTTGTATTAAACTAAGGTGAAAATTCATATTGTCCAAACGCATGCCTTACGTAGCGCTAAAAGGTAAGCTACATTACATGTGATCCTCGCCTTATAAGACAATACACATATATAGCTAAGTACATCATAGAAAGACCTTTCCTCTTCTTTGCTTATTACCTACGGTTCTGACAATAGCGGTGGTAACAATATTTCGTATATTCTCGGATTTTAGATTTACATGTTCTCGTTTCTCATTTTGTTAAATATCGAAAATAACTAACAACTTATATATCTAGTTTTATCTGTTTGAAAGGTGTAATCCAAACCCTCAAATGTTATATTGTCCATCACAACCCTTCACTCGGAAACTTTTTCAATATAAAACTTTTCCGGGGATCAAGCAAGTTCCGTAGCTACACACCTTCTATGTGATCAGTATATTTGTATAAATCAAATATGTTGGATAAATAACCCTTTTCGACAAGCGATAGTGGCTTCTGATAGGTTTAAGTACATAAGTTTGTAGTACGTCAAAGTTATCGGCTATAGGTATAAACTAAACATAAAGTAATATTATTTACATTATGTTTTAAAAAGTTTTATTGTAATAATATGTACGTTACTTACGAGTATAGCGATTGCAAGCAGATAGATGTAGGTATTAAATAACAAACACCCGACTGCGGTAATTTCAAAGTTGTATTTTGCGATTAAAATCCTCCGTCTTGAATTTTAACTACGTCACGTCATAAAATATGTCAAGATCCGCCTAGCTTTTGAACTGTAGCCCGTGAAAAATAATTTCTTGTCTATAAACATATACCTACCTACTCACACACATACATACATACATAATCTCGAAAAACATAACCCTCCTTCTGAGGAAGTCGTGGAAAACCCTTGACAAAGAGTAATTAAAATTTTATTTATACTTGTATCTATGACCTATATGTAGAGTCATAATTTCAGGAATCAAATCATTTGCGCGTTAACCTTAAGAGGATTAAGCCTTTGAAGAGACTTAGCTCGAGTCTTGTTTTTCTTGTAAAGTTTCGGAAGTGCTATTTCGGTAAGCGGGAAAGTAGGTACATAAAGTAGGTCAAATTGAGTAAAGAGCATTAAAAATGGGCATTAGTATAATATTTACTGATATTTTAGGCGAGGAACACACGCAACGTCTGTTTGTGCGTCGTTCATTCGATTCTCCACCCTACCTGCATATGAATACGGTTTGTGTCAAACGGCATCGCACAACGCTGCGTTGTCTGTCAAATCGTTTGACATAAATCGTATTCGTATAAAAATAAGGTGGAAAATCGAACAAACGACGCACAAACCGACGTTGCGTGTGTTCCGCGCCTTATATTTAGTATAAATTATAAATGATAGGTATTTTAAAGACTTTATTACCTACATATCTACTTACCTATTATTTACTTTGTACCTTCCTAATTTCATTAAATAGGTTGATTCGTTTTTAACCTTAAAAAGATTAAACAGATTCATTTTCCATTTGCTAAACGTTTTTAGTTTGTACGTCATGAAATTATTTTCATTATCTAGTTATTATTTCGTAGGCATGAATGCGTTATTTAATAAATGTACAAAATAGACCTACATTAAATTAATGGACAAAACAACAATGACAATTAGTCTGTCAGATTGGAAGATATATTTTTAATAATAGCACCTTTAATTACAAATTGTGTTTGAAAAAAATCAGCTATGTGCGAGTAGGACTCGCGAAGGGTGCCGAACCATTGTGTATAAAAATGGCACAAACCAGGTTTGTTGTATGAGAGCTCCTTAGTTTTTATTTTATGATATTTATATCAACTAACTGTGATATTAATATTGATTTGACAATATTACTACTAAGCTACATGACTAGCTACATGACACTCAATTAAAATCATTCCCAAATGTTTGCATTATGAATTAAAGCAGTACACAATTAATTTAACTGCCCATTTTGTATTAAACGGAGATTTATAATTATTATAGGCCTGACATTATGATAATACCTACATATCTAACTCACTTATTAAAATGCTCAATTATTCATAAGATTATTAATATGATATTTGAATGCTATCTCTTTAAAAGTTTCTTCAACGAAAAACTTTAAAAAGAGATTGTAGAGATTCCAACATCGCCCCTGTGAAAACTTGGAGTAACTTTAAATATTGAGAATGGCACGCTCATATTACTTTTAGCTTCAACTTTGCTCTGGAGATGCATTTTACTGCGGAACTTGCAAGTATTCCGTTTGTAACAATTTCAAAGATCTCGAGCACGACAGGGGAATCTTACTCTATCTTTCTCTCTTTTCTAGTGCAACACGAAGTCTACGGAATGATAGCAAAATACAACTCAAGTTAACAGTAAACATATCTAAATAATTAATAAACATGACTTCTTGGTTTTGGTATGTACCTATGCGAGCGATTTTTTTTCGTCGGATTATGTGGGCATATGACATTAAAGGTTGTCAGTAATTTTTTACACCTAGTTGAAATATAAATCAAATCAAATCGCTGAAATCAAACAAATGTAAATGAAGAGTAACATGATGAAAATGAATCCCTGTTATTTGATATTTTTCCGGTAGGCATAATTAAATTGTTTCATTAAACAGAAATTGGATCCGGCACAAATTAAAACGGAGCGATTTGAAATAAAGGGAGTCTACCGATGAGGCGAGAAACACACGTAACGTCCGTTTTTTGCGTATTTGTATTGCGTAACGCATGCGTTCGGACAATACGAATTTCGACCTTATTCTCATACAAATAGGTAGGGATTATTTCAAACGTTTTGACAGAGCATCCGTTAACGCAACGTAGTGCAAGGCTAGCTAGCTAGCTGATGCGTCTGTCATACCGTGTTACATAAATCGGTTTTGTATGAAAATAAGGTGGAAAATTAAATTATTAAACGAACAAGGATAACTCATATTTTACTTTTAACATGACTAACCTTGTTATTTAAAGTCGAGGCATATAGAGTCTCGACGTTTCGATGCAATACGAGCATCATCATCGGGAGTCTGACAGGTCGCTCGTGCACGCTACCAACGCCCGTCGGGAACTTCGAAACGTCGAAACAAGGTTAGTCGTGTTAAAAGTTAAATACCTAAGGTGGAAAATATTTTTTTCCTAACGTAAGCGATAGTGCTGCGCAAAAAGAACGCACAAATGAACGTTACGTGTGTTTTTCGCCAAAGGGTAGCCGAGTCTGCCGATAAACGTTGAGTGAAATATCCTCGAATGAGACTGCACGCCTTAATTAGAATTCTTTCTTCGTATCTTCGCCTCTTGGGTAAGTTATTGGATTGACGAATGACTCAATAAATTCCTATCCTTCAATGTGTCGCTAATGTCTGCTATGATCATAGCAGATACTTATCTTACCTAAACCAACAATCTACAAAATAAACAATGCAAGGCTGGTGTTGCCACCATTTGTCAATCGAAATCGGTCTGTCAATTCTGACACTATAGAGTTCATTGGGAGGTTTGTTGACTCGGTTTACCAGTCCACGGATATTTGTCCATCCAATCAGTATAATTATGTATTGTGGTAATTATTTGGAATAATTATAGAATTATGATTTGTTCAATGCGTTAGTGTAGTTGACTTGGTCGAATACTGCAGATATTTTTTTAAATCAAATGTGCTGCTACCCACAGGTATGAAACCCAGACCTCTAGATCGCAAACTCAGGGCACAGATGACTCGGCCAAGGATGTTTATTAGAAATAAAGGGTTGCCGAGTCTGCCAATAAACAATGGGTGGATTTCTACGAGCGAGACCGCACCGGTTAATGAGAATTCTTACATCGCCTCCTCGAGGCCGGAGTTGTATTGAGTGAATGACGTCGTGTTTGTAAAAAAAGCTTTTCAATTCTTTCATTACTTCTTCTTTTCGAGTGGGACATGGAATCGTCCAAGGACTCGATGAACCCTTGTTTTTCAACGTACTACTAGTGGCAGGTCTCTTACTATTATTGACAAGTTTACAAGTGGATGTACGTATGCGAAATTTCACTATTAAATGTTTCCACACTCAGACATATATAAAACACAACTGAATATGATATTAACTACCGTACACAGAGAAATACATTTTTAAATCAATTACTAAAAATATTTTTATTACATCCCATTTATTGTATTAAAATCTGTTTTTAAAACAATCTCGGTAAATACTTTGCAAAGCTGCCTTTAATGCACTTCACGCCGCAGGTAAAATGTATAATAATGAAAATACTTTGGAAATCCTTTAAAGCTGGAAGTGCTTTTCTGGGAAAACGTTATAAAACATTGAAAAATATTAAATAATGTGATATTGTATAAGTCAACAAACCGGGGGCTTCCAAATTTACGATTACGATTACGATGATATTTATTTTTAAGATTTTACCTACCTATATTCGACCAGCCTAACTTGACCTCACAGTTACGCTGGTCGCGCGGCACTATGAACGGTATTGAATGTGCCATTTAAGATTTCCGCCTGTTTTTGCATATTTGTTTTACATAAGTAAATTGCATAGATAAAAAACGACACTTATTGATATATCGTACAATCTAAAATTCCACGACAGAACTTTCCGCAGATATACTTTCATGTAAGTTTCAATCCTTATTCCATAAATTCTTATCCGGAACAAGCTTAAATGATTACACTTTCTTACAAAGCCACAGTTAAAGGTAAGGGAGAGATAAGTTTTGAAGATAAGTTGGTAGTCATTTATCAAAGTTTTTCCTTGTTAAATGTAATCCATCTTACGAATGGGTGGGTACCTAGTGAGTATGGGAGTGATTTATTACCTACTTTACTTTGAGTAAAGTGCTAGAATAGTCAGTAAAATTTTCCGATAAATAGTTGAACATCTTGTAAACGCAAAGAACATTTATTTCAATTAGTACAGAAAATGGGAACTAAAATTTTGAGATCCAAGTTTATGCTTACTTAGCTTAGATATATTATACCATTGTAAGTACGCGGCCTCATTTAGAAGAAACGAGCGCGAAAGAACACACAACATCATTTAACTTAATACGTCAAAGAAGAGCCCTCTGAATTAAACAGTAACCTTCTAGAAGGTAGAAAGCAATTTTCTTATTCATCCCTTGTCATTACTGACTAAGCTTCTCTTCTAAGCCTAAGCGGGTTATTCTCTTTAAATTACACGTACAATAAAAATACAGAGACATATAAATGAAACAATTCTTCGCTGGAATTGTCCTGAAAGCGCTCGTTTAGACTCAAGTACAGGCATTCGTCTTTTGGTAAAATGTACAGCAGCAATTTTATTTTTAAAGCACGAACTTATCTGAAGAACCTTTCAGATGCAGATAAAACGATGCAATTTCTTTTTAACGGGTTATCTAATGAATTTGATTATGTTGAATTTGAATACCTACTTAGTTTTTTAGAGATTTAAAGATGATAGTTAACACAGACATTAAACATGAACCAGGTTGCTAGCAAAAAATCTAAAGTATCAATCTATTGACAATCAAATGAAATATTATTGACTTCATTATGGTCGCATTAACAAATATTTTTTTAATATGTTTATAACAATATAAACAACTCACATCACATCAGCTCATAGCAAGCAGTCCACTGCTGGGCATAGGCCTCCCAGGGTACGCCACAAAGCACGATCTCCCGTTTTCGCCATCCAGTCGCTACAAGCCGCTCACTTACTTAAACTAGGTATTATGCAATCACTTTAGAGGGCGTTCTTAAATTGAAAGCAAAGGGCTTCCTACGGCTTAAGAGAGAATCCATAATATTTCAAAGGCTGGAATCTCCTTGCTTTCAGTTGAGCGATTTACGAATAACACATTACCTACTATTACCATAACACATTCCATTATCTACATCTCATTTTGTCTCGTTTTATATCAAACAAGCGGTTCGAGTAGTGGTTTTACGATATTTGAAAATTCGAACCGATTTTCCGTGCCATCAAGTAGGTACATGGGTAGTTTTACAGGATAGTAAAATATGACTATAATATTTTAACGTTCTGAGGGCGAAACAATTTTGACTTCTGATTTTTTATAGGTACCTATTAGCAAATAAATATATGAAAAATGTAGGTACGAATACATATTGTGCTAGGTATAGTATAACAACATCATAAATGTATTTGTTACCCAGTAAACATTCCTTACGAGACTCGGACGAGTGACGAGAATGTCAAATAAATACAACTCTACCATAAAAGTTTTATGGATCGTCTGTATCCCTGACGAGTTGACCCGAAGCTTTCCATATGAAAGCACAACTATTATGTTTTGTGTTCCACCACGCTCAAAAGACTGATGTTGGGAGGAAAGGTCAGCTTATGTCATGCTTAGAACCCTTTGTGTGTAATTATAATATAGTAGAGAAGTTGTGTTATTGTACAAACAAAACATGTTGTCCTCGGAGAGGCCACGTGCTCGTGACATTAACGCGAACAGAGCTTTTGTTCAACGTTATTTAGCAGAACGTTACGAGGGGAACAAATGTAGACCCATAGGTGTGGTGTGGCTTTATTGCTTGGGTAAGGCAAACATGCATAAATGAAAGAAATAAAATAGGTAAATACAGGTAAATGAGTGCGGCAAATACTGGGCAGTACGACCTTTGTCAGACCTTGTACTGCAATATTACCAAGAATCTAAATGTGTGTTGCTGAATTTTGTTCCATGTAGGTTATAACTTGTAGGTTAGGGACAAAACAGAGTTTCCCATATTATAAATCTCATGTCATATTGGTCATATATACGAGTATCATACATACATCTATCTATATATATAAAAGGCAAAGGGGATAGGTCATAGATCAACGCACAGGCTAAACCTTTAGAGCTAGAAGCGTGAAAATTGGCATGCGTATTTTATAAACATTGTAGGCATCCACTAAGAAAGGATTTTTCGAAATTCAGCCCCTAAAGGGGTAAAACAGGGGATGAAAGTTTGTATGAAACTTTTTATTCTTTTGATATATTTGGCTGAAATTTCGTACTATGAAAGATCTTTTAAAATAATTAAAGACGTGTTTTAGCGTTTTCCAAAATTCAACCCCCAAGCGTGTAAAAAGGGGGATGAAAGTTTGATATTAACGCGCCGGCTGGACCCTTAGAGTCACAGACTTGAAATTTGGCACACTTTTTTCTGATGTATAGAAGATATCGATATATTCAAAAGTTTTCAAAAATCGGACTCCGGGGTGTTAAAATAGGGGATGAAAGTTATGCAATGCTGAAAAAGCCAAACCCTTAGGGCTAGAAGCTTGAAATTATTCATGCATATTCTTTACACAACGTAGGTATCCACTAAGAAAGGACATTTCGAAATTCAACCCTTAAAGGGTAAAACAGGGGATGAAAGTTTGTATGAAACTTTTTATTCTTTTGATGTATTTAACTGAACTTTCGTCCTATGGAAGATCATTGAAAATAATTAAAGACGTGTTTTAGCGTTTTCCAAAATTCAGCCTCTAAGGGGGTAAAAAGGGGGATGAAAGTTTGATATTAACGTGCCGGCCGGACTCTTAGAGCCACAGATTTGAAATTTGGCACTCTTTTTTCTTATGTGTTGTAGATATCATTATATTTAAAAGTTTTCAAAAATCATACCCCAGGGTGTCAAAATAGGGGATGAAAGTAATGCAATGCAGAAAAGGCTACACCCTTAGAGATAGAAGCTTGAAATTTGGCATGCGTATTCTTTTAACAACGTAGGTATCCACTAAGAAAGGATTTTTCGAAATTCAACCCCTTAAGGGGTAAATCAGGGGATGAAAGTTTGTATGAAACTTTTTATTCTTTTGATATATTTGGCTAAACTTTCGTACTATGAAAGATCTTAGACAATAATTAAAGACGTGTTTTAGCGTTTTCCAAAATTCAACCCCCAAGCGTGTAAAAAGGGGGATGAAAATTTGATATTAACGCGCCGGCCGGACCCTTAGAGTCACAGACTTGAAATTTGGCACACTTTTTTCTGATGTATAGAAGATATCATTATATTCAAAAGTTTTCAAAAATTGGACTCCGGGGTGTCAAAATAGGGTTGAAAGTTATGCAATGCTGAAAAGGCCAAACCCTTAGGGCTAGAAGCTTGAAATTATTCATGCATATTCTATACACAACGTAGGTATCCACTTAGAAAGCACATTTCGAAAATCAACCCTTAAAGGGGTAAAACAGGGGATGAAAGTTCGTATGAAACTTTTTATTCTTTTTATATATTTAGCTGAACTTTCGTACTATGGAAGATCTTTAAAAATAATTAATGACGTGTTTTAGCATTTTCCAAAATTCAATCCCCAAGAGGGTAAAAAGAGGGATGAAAATTTGATATTAACGTGCCGGCCGGACCATTAGAGCCACAAACTTGAAATTTGGCACACTTATTTTTGATGTATATAAGATATCATTATATTCAAAGTTTTTAAAAATCATACCCCGGGGTGTCAAAATAGGGAATGAAAGTTATGCAATGCTAAAAAGGCCAAAAACTTAGGACTAGACATTTTGAAATTTTGTGTGCGTATTCTTTATACAACGCAGGTATCCACTAAGAAAGGATTTTTCGAAATTCAACCCCTGAAGGGGTAAAAGAGGGGATGAAAGTTTGTGTGGAGCTTTTCATTCTTTTGATAAATATTTGGCTGAAATTTCGTAATATGGAAGATCTTTGAAAATAATTAAAGACGTCACAAGTGAAAATAAGAAATAGAAAAAATGTCATACATCGACCGGGAATCGAACCCGGGCCGCATGGGTAAACGCCCCACCGCTCTGCCACTGAGCTATCGATGCACCGTCGATGAATGGCAAATTTTCTATCTCTTGACGGTCGATGTATGACATTTTTTCTATTTCTTATTTTCACTTGTGAGAATAATATAGCACTGTGAGTGCATTAAAATCCCAATAGATGAATTAAAGACGTGTTTTGGCGTTTTCTAAGATTCAACCCCTAAGGGGGTGAAAAGGGGATGAAAGTTTGATATTAACGTGCCGGCCGGACCCTTAGAGCCACAGACTTGAAATGTGGCACACTTATTTCTGATGTATAGTAGATATCATTACATTCAAAACTTTTCAAAAACCATACCTAAGGGTGTCAAAATAGGGGATGAAAGTTATGCGATGCTGAAAAGGCCAAGCCCTTAGGTTTGAAATTTTGCATGCGTATTCTTTAGACAACGCAGGTATCCACTAAGAAAGGATTTTTCGAAATTCAACCCCTAAAGGGATAAAAGAGGGGATGAAAATTTGTATGAAACTTTTTATTCTTTTGCTAAATATTTGGCTGAAATTTCGTACTATGGAAGATCTTTGAAAATTATTAAAGACGTGTTTTGGCGTTTTCCAAAATTCAAACCCTAAGGAAGTAGAAAGGGGATAAAAGTTTGATATTAACTTGCCGGCCGGACCTTTAGAGCCAGAGACTTGAAATTTGGCACATTTATTTCTGATGTATTAGTAGATATCATATATATTCAAAAGTTTTCAAAAATCATACCCCGAGGTGTCAAAATAGGGGATAAAAGTTATGCAATGCTGAAAAGACCAAACTCTTAGGGCTAGAAGCTTGAAATTTTGCATGCGTATTCTTTAGACAACATTTTTCATCTCCTGATGGGAAAGGGAAAGGAAGAGGTATAGTGGCATGGGGAAAACCAATACCAATACCAAGACCAGGACCGAGGCCTTGACCATGACCAGGACGGAGACCGTGACCAATACCGAGACATATACAAATGATAATATGCGACCGAAGACCGAGACCGTGACGGAGACCGGCCCTTAAACGAAGAACAAAACCGAGATCGAGATCGAGACCAGGACCGAGACCGAGATCAAGACAAGGCCGAGACTGCGACTGAGACCAAAATCGATAGCGAGGCCGAGACCGAGACCGGCACCGAAACCTAAACCGGGACCAGAACTGAGACTGAGACCGAGGCCGAGACCGAGACCGAGACCGAGGCCGAGGCTAAGACCGAGAGCAAGACCGGGACCGAGACCTTAACCAGGACCAGAACTGAGACCGAGACCGAAAACGAGGCCGAGACCGAGACCGAGACCGAGACCGGGACCGAGACCTAGACCAGGACCAGAACTGAGACCGAAACCGAGACTGAAGACAAGACTTAGATCGAGATTGAGACAAGGCCGAGACTTCGACTGAGACCGAGACCGAAACTGAGGCCGAGACCGAGACCGGGACCGTAGATCGGGACCGAGACCTAGACCAGGATCAGAACTGAGACCGAGTCCGAAACCGAGGCTGAGGCTGAGGCTGAGGCTGAGACCGAGACCGTGACCGTGACCGTGACCGTGACCGAGGCCGAGGCCGAGGCCGAGACCGAGAGCGAGACCGGGACCGAGACCTAGACCAGGAACAGAACTGCAACTGAGACCGAGACCGAGACCGGGACCGAGACCAGGACCAGAACCAAGACCGAGACCGAGACCGAGACAAAGACCGAGTCCAGGACCAGAACTGAGACCGAGACCGTGACCGAAAATTGGGCCTGGACCAGGAACAAGACCAAGACTAGGACCAAGACCAAGGCCAAGTCCACCAAGAATATGGAATGTCCGCTTGCACTGGAAATGTTTCATAATCTTCCTCATGGCGTCGTAATCATCATAACTGAGGGTCGTGATGGGAAATAATTTTCCTCAATTCCATCGCTGCCTGTCTTTGACGACATAGGGCGCTGAGCGTATTTGATTAGACCACCTAATTACACTGCAACCTCTTGGTTGTTTTTTCGCCATCGACTTTTCCAGTGATCATGAGTTTGATGTTGCCAAAGAACTCAAAGACCCTTCTTACGCGTCATGTTTTTTGGGTTTCGTAGTCTACTAGAAACCCTTATAGTTTCGTCAAGTCTGTCTGTCTGTCTGTATGCCGCGCCCTGATAACTCCGTCAGTTTTAGAGCTATCGACATCAAATTTGGTGTGAAGATAGACCGTGTTGACCCAAATTTAGAAATGTTGAGAAATGTACAAGTGAAAGGGGGCAAATAACAAAATTCTTCTATAATATTGAGTAGAGTATCGTTGAATAGGTCTCTTAAAACTAAGGGGAGGTTTCTTTGAAACAAAGTCACTAAAATGTTTCTGTCTCGAGATATTTGCTTTTAAAAGGGGCGTTTTTGAGCCATAATTTGTTCCAGCTGTAACTCCTAAAGTATAAACGCTAAAAATTTGAAAAAATATGGAATATACTTCTCAATCTGAAATTACCATGAAAACTATAACGGATACTGTACCAATAAAGATTTCAGAAAAATAAAAAGTTTTCTATTTGCGGTTGGTAATATACAGCTGCAAACAAACCAGCATCAAAATTAACTTTGTAACGCTGTATAACCTGATATTTAAACGTTGACTACGAAACCCTATTTGTGGGCGTGTCTGACACGCTCTTGGCCGTTTTTTTTTCAATAGTTTGTATTGTTGACGGTAGCGCCAAGGTACCACAAATCAAAATACATTTTCAAGGGAGACACCTAGAGACTCAGTGCCAGGCTTTTCCTTTCTATTATATTAATGAAGTGGATAAATTGAATTGAATTGAACCATTTCAACGTAATGTCGTCTGCATATCAGTGAATAGTGATTTTAGTGCCCTCTCAGTTGTTTGCCTTATGATGTGTCGCTTAGAATACGCAACTAATTAATAAATCCCTATGAGTACGCGGGCGAAGCCGCGGGTAACAGCTAGTACGTCATATAAATAATTACTGACGTGACGAGCATAAATACAACAGGGCATCAAAGATTTTTTTTAATGGCAAGGTAGAGTTACTAACAACATCTTGAGCCAATTTAAAAATTGAGTTTAAAGTCCAGAACTTGCCTACGTTTTAACCTTATGAATTTATCTCTTATCTACTTTCTTGCCAGCAGAGCCTAAATAAATATTTGCTAGTTATCTTAATCCGTTCAGCTTTCAAAAATATCAAGCATGTTACAAAAATTGCCATCGGAAGAAAAAAATAAAAAAATGTAAGTGAGTAAAAGTTTTATGAATCTTATCACGTCATTTGGGATTTTCAGTTAACGTATTTTTATCTATTCGTGCCAATAAATCACACCTAAACAAAACAATAGTTCGCATATACAAAAAAAAGTATTTATGTCTAATATGCGCATTGACTTCCTGGCATATCTTTTTACCTCTAATTTAAAGCCATCATGACTATACAACCGTATTGTTCAATTATGACCTAACTGCGAGTCTCTTGTACAGCTGACGGTCGTCACATATCTCCCTGTCTCGGTCTAAGCACATAACCTCCATATAGAGGGTAGATACATACGTATAGTTATGTGCAGCAGTTGTGATTGCAAAGCCGTTATGCCATTGACGTCCCAATGTATGCACGGATGTAGAAGCCTACATAAATACATACTAAACAATCACATGCAGATTCTATTTGAATAGAATCACATTGCTAGGTAGGCTTGTTAGCCCCGTCAATATCGACATAAAAATAAATAAACATTGCAAACGCGCATGTAACTACGATTTTTTTATATGTTGTAAGGTCCCTTGAGAGTAGTTAATACCCAAGTTTGCAACACTGAAAACCTTGTGCTGCCTCCACGGTGCTTAATAAACTGCGAAATTTTGGCCCATATTTCAGTTTTTTATAAAAATCTACCATAACGAAGATTTTTTCAAGTACGTTTCATACAACTTTATTAAAGATAACTAAATTTACTACAATTTCAGGGAAACCTGAGCACACTATGTCTTTTGGTTGCAAAGATACAGCAAGTCAAAGATGGGCAATTCTTCCGTAGTGCTAAGAAAGCTGTGAAATTACAGAATTTCCGATGTAACAGCTCTTGTTACATTTTTTTTTTTCAAAAATCATATTATGTTGTCCGACTTGCACTAAGCCAGTTTTTAGGGTTCCGTACCCAATAGGGTAAAAAACGGGACCCTATTACTAAGACTTCGCTGTCTGTTCGTCCATCCGTCTGTCACCAGGCTGTATCTTATGAATCGTGATAGCTACAGAGTTGAAAATTTCGCAGATGATGCATATCAAAATCCGTTCAGTAGTTTTTTCGCGTGTATCTCATGAACCGTGATAGCAAGAGAGTTGAAATTTTCACAGGTGATGTATTTCTGTTGCCGCTGTTACAAAACATACTAAAAACCAGAATACAATAAATAGTAAGGGGGGCTCCCATACAAGAAACGTGTTTTTTTGTTGGTTTTTGTAAATAATGTTTCGGAGGCTGTTTCTCATGAACCGTGACAGTTAGATCTTTTAATTTTTCACAGATGATGTATGTTTATTGCCGCTATAACAACACATACAAAAAAACTGGCCAAATGCGAGTCGTACTCGCGCACAAAGGATTCCGTACAATCATTTATAAAAATGACAGAAATATCATATCTGTTGCCCGACTCGCACTTGACTAGTTTTTGGTATTTGTTGTAATAGTGGTAATAGACATTCATCATCTGTGAAAATTTCAACTATCTAACTATCACGGTTCACGAGAAACAGCCTTCGAAACATTATCCACAAAAACGAGCAAAAAAATCACGTTTCTTGTATGGGAGCCCCCCTTAATATTTATTGTATTCTGGTTTTTAGTATTTGTTGTTATAGCAGCAATAGACATACATCACATGTAAAAATTTCAACTCTCTAGCTATCACGGTTCCGGAGATACAAGCGCAAAAACTTCTAAACAAATTTTGATTTGACGTTGACATTGGCAGCACAGGGTTTTCAGTGTTGCAAACTTGGGTGTTAACTACTCTCAAGGGACCTAACAATATATAACAAAATCGTAGTTACATGCGCGTTTGCAATGTTTGATGTCGATATTGACCGGGCTATGTATTGTTGACAAAATTTGATGTTCATTGAGATAGTAAATTGAATATTCAGGAGGAAAAATATGTTGTCAGAATGTAACGCATTCGAGAAAAAAGAAACGAAGTATAACGACTAAAACATAACTCCCCTGAAAAGCGTCTCAAACGTATTTAACTTAAAAATTGAGGAGCAACTTCAACAGTGTATTCTCAGTTCAAAATAAAAGTGAAATGCACACAATTCATTTTAAAACACCTAAATAAATCACAAATACAAATTCTGTGTCTAAAATTGTAATCAGGCTTGTTCAGCTGTCAACAGCTGAGAAGTCGGACGGAGGTAAACATTCGGAAAGCTTTTGCCGGCCTCATTGCGGATGAATAATTTATCACCTGTTTAGTAGGTAGATGAGAACCAGCGGTGTTTTCATTTCATAATTTACGGCCGATTTCGCGCAGCGGTAGTGCGACTGCCTGCGACGTAGAAGATTCCGCGTTCGATTTTCGGTGGGTCATTCACGCGTGAGCCGCTACTAACAAAGTTGATATTTATTACTTTAAGATTGGGTTCCTAGTCTGGTCAGGACATTGTAGGACATACCACTGATTGACTGAAAAGGAGAAGGGTACGTTACCTTCCATTCTCCGGAGGGCACGATAAGCTGTCGATCCCAGTGGCTGTCTATGATTACATTGACATTTTAGACGGCAATCGTTACACAATCATGTCAGAGACCTGCTATCTCTAGTAGTTGAGGATAAATCTGTGATACCAGGTTCATCGGGTCGTTGGGCAACCCACACTAAGGGAGACCTGTTTAGCAGGCAGATGAGAGACAAGCTGTGTTTTCATCTCATAACGATTATGCGGAAAGACGGGAATAATAATTCAGTGTCATTATAAACATAAAATGCGTAGGCACGATTTTCATAAGATGGTAGATGTTACACTTGATTCTATACACTTAGGGTAAGTATATAGAATTATGAAAAAGGATTGATCGCAGTAGCTGCAGAAAGTAGGGAAACGACGCGCATGGCGCCTATACAGATGGTTCACTTAGTACCAACGACGATTTTGACGTTTATCTACTGCCTTCAAAACGACTGGAATTTCAGGGGAAGTCAAGGTAACTAAGAAGATGGTTGCCACAAACGTCATACCTATTTCTTGGATTAAAATGTGCTCAGAATCATGACGTTTTTGTATGAGATTTTGCTGTTTTGATATTCTTATACTTTTAGATTTTTGACAGTAGTAACCCTGGCTATGTAACAAGTGACAATCCCAAACATCCTGAATAGGGTCGAGTGAACCTTCTGTAAACTCTCTTATTTCGTGGTAGCTGCCTACTTAATAGTTCTAAGCCTCTAGATATTTAAACCATGCCATATATAGCAACCGTAAAATCTTAATCTCCGACTCAGCAATGCCTATAAAAAGGCTGCCACTAAACTTGGAAGCCGCGTCTATAAAAAATACAAATCCCGCTACATTTCAAGTCTGTAGCTGACACGACGCGACGCGCCGCCGCGCCACGTTTTTCACTCAGCCGTCCTTCAGAATTTGCAATCTGCGAGCAAGACTCAGCGCGACCGCCGACGAAATGAAAATACACGACAGTGAACACAAAACTCACAGGCTTTTTCATTTCAGTTTACTCAGTAGGTATGATATTAACGCTTACTAACGTTTCATTGAACAAAAGTTCGGTAATATCTCGTAAGCATCAAACTAAAGGAAACCAAATGAACTAAATGTTTCTATACATGTATATCCACAAAAACAATGCTTGCACTGTAGAATACAACTTTTAATACATTTTGTCTTTCTTTACCACTTCGGATTCTGGCTAAGGCATCGTCCGTATAAATCTGAAACTTGCCAATCCTGTATCTCTAACTTGCAGCTATCCTGAACTAGAAACAGCGTAGAGTAATAAAATACAGCAATCTGCAGTTTTACGATCTTCCGGCTGATATCCCAGGCAGATTAACAGCCATAAAACCCAGGGAACCTTAAGATTGTTCAATCATCTGTCTTTTATCTAATAAAAATAACAACTGACCGTATGCATTTTATCTTAATAAGTCAATGTTGTAGTTTCCGAGATACAAGTTATATTAATTTTTTAGATGAATCACTTGTATTAGTAAGTAATCGTTTGAACAGAAAGTATACACAAAAATAACCTTTGAATAGAAAAAACTAATATTTAGCAAATAAGTGCCACAAAAATATTATATTTACTAGTTTGATATTTGTATTTGATATAAATATTTGTACCCTAGTTATAAGTTGTGCAAATACAGCGAGGTGTAATAGGTATACATTATATTAGTATTAGTAAATAATCAATCTAGAAGCAATAAATTATCTAGAATTTACATTTCACATCTTGACAAGACAGATATTTGAAAATGAATAATTTATCTGAAGACTTCTAGTCATACTTAAGTTCTATTTGTAGATTCACGAAGTTTACAAATAGAACGAAATAGTAAAGTTAGTATTTTAAATTGAAATAATTTGACAAAGTCAACCATGAGGGCAATGGCAATGCAATAATGGTAAAAAATTCCTTATTGTAAATAATTTGTATATCTAGTAAAAATATATACTTGTATATAAAAATATAAGGTTTGGACAAAGATAGACAAATATGTTTATGGCGGCCTATGTTGAATTACTGCTTCATATACCTATATGGCAGCAAATGACGCCTACGTAAATGTTATTGCTAGAAAACACTCAACATGCTCCAAAGTGTGAAAACGAGCGTGTAAATATGTGTTTGCGTGTAAATAACGCATTATTTTGTAAACGTTATGGTAATAGCATGTAATAGAATCGACTCGGTCCCAAGCTTTTTAGCATTTTACGGCCATGTTGAGTTTCACTACGGCGTAGTAAATGTCTACGGTCGTAGCTATTACCTACGCGTACGTCTACGTTTTTAGCCGCTGGCGTGTATGGTTGCTGACAACAAGTAAAATTGTAATGAAAGCCTAATGCTACTCTTTACCGTTGTTGGTTTTACATTTAAATAAGAATTTTAAGTTCTTATATACCTATGACACACTTTAGTCGTAATAAGTAAACTACTAACTCCTTAAAATAGCAATTTTTTTTCCGAAAAAGCAAAGAAAAGAGGAAAGGTCTTCTAACTAGCGCCGAACCACAAACTCCATTTGTTGTCAGGAATTGGATAATTCCTAATTGTGTAAAAGCTTACCATAATAAACATCATCGAGCTCCTTGTATCGTTTCGCATTGACGCCAATCCGCCAACTATATAATAACACCACTAGTATTGATATATTCTGAAACAAAAAAGAAACATAAGTGTAGGTATATTTTTCCAATAACAAGTATCGGCACGGTAGGTGAAAAGTCACGGAGTTGAATTGAAAACCGAACGAGTAAAAATTTAGGTTTGCATGCATACACATATCACACATTAATCTCTTGCAGGGTAGGCAGAGCGTTAGCGGCCGTAAAAATACGGTCACTATTGGCATACAATATTTACCGGTCAAGAAAAGCCTTTTATCACTATAGTGACAGGTTGTCAGCCTATCGACCTTAGTTGACGTCCGCAAAAGAAATGGGGTGATGCTATTCTAAGCCTATTAGCACAACTATTTCATTAAACTATCTTCAAATAAATCAAAGGGCATTTATCTTCGTGGGTACTTCTTAGGATCCCAAAACGGTCCCTTGAGATGTGTACGCCCTTCGATAAGTATCAGACTAATATTAAAGTAACATGATGTCCGATCATCCCTCAAGAGACAATACGGAACCCGGAACCATGGCGACGGGATTATGCTCATTCCGATGATCAATGGGTATTACATTCTACTATACAGGGTAGACCTAGGTATGTGAAAAATAATGGATTATTTACCATAACCATAACCATAACAGCCACAACAGTCCACTACTGGACATGGCCCTCCCCCTATCGGGGGGTATTGCCATACTCACCACGCTTGACACGCGGATTGGCGAGCGCAGTGCCAAGATGTAACATTTACAGGGAACGCTGCGGCCCATTCCTTGGATGAATATCCCTTAGTCGCTTTTTACGACACCCACGGGTAGAATTGGGGTGATGCTATTCTAAGCCGGCATCACACCTTGAGATGTGTACGTCCTTCGATAAACATCAGACTAATATTAAAGTAACATGATGTCCGATCATCCCTCAAGAGACAATACGGAACCCGGAACCATGGCGACGGGTTTACTCTCATTCCGATGATCAATGGGTATTACATTGCTACTATACAGGGTACACCGAGGGATGTGAAAAAATAATCGAGTATTAAAAATTTATGTTTATTCTAAAATAATCGATTATTAATGATCGATTATGACAGTTCAATGAAGCGATTAATTTTAAATCGATTATTCAAATTTCTTATTCCAGAATTCCATTTTTGCGGCAGATATTTTCATTAACAAATTATAATATAGATTAAAATACACGACACGTATTTTAGGTGCCTTGTAATATTATATGGCAATAAAAATATTTAATCACTTGCCCAATGATATAAAAAGTGAAATGAATATAATAAAGTTCGAAAAAAAGCTCAAGGCTTTCTTGATAGAGAAATGCTTTTACACAGTAAAAGAATATTTAAGTGCTAAAAATTAAATTAAATTAAATAAACTATGACAAATATGTAAGTAGATATTATTATGATATTTTACATTAATTAAATGGATTCTAATTTAATAATAATTAAGTAGGTAATAATAATTAATAATTAGGTAATAGTAATTTAGCGTAACTTTATGTAAAATGAATGAAATGTATGGAATTTTTAATCTAATTATTCAACTGATTGCATGTAAACTTATCCTATTTGCTACGTCCGAAAAGGACGACTAAGTTTTTAAGAGCTATACCTACATTATTTATTTAAGATCATTTTGTACACTTAGTCGCAATAAAGGATTTATTGAATTGAATTGAATATTTTGTTTCGATGCAAATTTATTTATGACTAACGTGATTATTGTGTAAAATCAAGTAAAATACATAGATGAAAAAGACGATTATTTTAGAAATTTATGATAACTTTTGATATAAATCGATTTGTTTCTAATTGATTTTTTGGTTAACTGAAAATAATCGATTATTGAAAATTAGATTTTGTTGGTTGATTCACAGAGTGACGTCAAAAGGCGAAATTAAAATACCTCATACATCTTCTTTTCGAGTAGGTGGCTGAGTCGCCTAACGATATACCTCGTAATACTAGGGTATCCGAATTACTTCCAACTATTTTCGTTTGTTGACTGATCTATTTAGGCTGTAAAGTATATTTTATTCAATATCAAAAGATTTTATGTACGTATGAGGGTAAAAAGCACCCAAACAAAATAGTGACATCAAACAGGAAAAGTATCTTTATCTAAAATAATTACAAAAATCTTGACAGCTTAGGGAACGGAAGGAAAACAGAAGTGTTTTAAATATTTTTTCATTAATTCTCGTTAGACAATATTGCTGATGGCCGCTTCGCACCCAAAATTCCCGCAGGCTCGAATTTAATTTAGTTTTTTGACGTAATTTTTCTCGACATCTTTTGTTTAAAATGCCAGCACCGCTCAATTACCAAGTGCCGAAAATTTTGTAGACTGTAATGAACTCTCACTTTCCGTCGGTGTTTTCTAATATACCTGACAGTAATATATATCGTTCTTTTATTAAATTAGTGTAAAGTTGTGATCGTATGACATTATCGCAACTAGGATGGAAAGCCATAATGACAGAATCTAAAATTTCTTTGACGCAACTTTTTATAACCAGTATTGTAAAAGAGGTCAAATGTTTTAAAGTGAAAACTTTTAAAGTGACTTGTATAATGGACAAGAGTAATAAATAATTGGGTATGTAAAATGTACAGGTTTAATATTTTTTTCTAAAACTTTATGCAATTTTACGAAACTAATTTGGTTCTTTTAATTATTTGATTATCCCTTATTTTTTTATAATTGTTTAAAAGTTTTTCATTGATGACGTCATCACTGGGCAACAACTTTTTTTACCTACATACTCTTTGCGAACAACCACCATGCAAATTTTATTGCAAATTCCACAGATATAATAAACCTGGTATGGACTAGAACTAATCTGTTCTGTCAATGTAGAATGCGGAAAAATAATGTTATTTCCTTTTCTCTCAAACGGTTTTCTGTAAGGAGATTGAGATAAAATATTGTCTGTCAGATCCCTTTAATTTTCGAACGCGACTGTTTCGCCATTTTATAGTGCCAACAATTTATGGTACGTCAAGTGTCAAAGTCTTGTAAACAAAGTGCGATTTATCAGTTTTTTTCTTGAAATATAATTTTTGCAGTGCATTTTTAGTGATAAAAGACTAAATTAAGGAAATGACATCATGCCTGGCTGTTCTTTAATACAGTGCGGCGTGCGTCTTATTAAAAATCGCCCTTAAATTAGTTTGCACACGTAAGTACATAAATCTGCTATTTTACTTGAACTTTTTAAGATTAAATGTAATAAAAAGCCACGAGCAGCTATTTTTCGCTATAAAGCAGCAAACTATAAACGTTTTTTTCCCGAATATATCATTAATTTCTTTATTTCTGCCGATACTGATTTCATACAAACTGATCGTTGGCTAGGGTTGGGGTAGTACATAGTCACGGTATCGATATATTTTGCCAGAATTCGTAAGAATGGAAGGAAATAATGGATCTTGAGAGTTCAATTCAGAAAGTTATAGGTAATGTGCCAAAGTTACCTAGTAGTTAGTTAAGTTATTTTTGTATATACCTGTTTAATAATTTAATTATATTTTTTACAGATAACCAAAAAATGAAGTTAAAAGAAGGAAATGGCTTGATATTATTGGCACCGAAAATATAAATCCACGTCATGGACAAATATTGACATGCTCCCTGTATTTTGGTGTCGAGTGTTATAATAGAACTCTGGATAAGTTATGCCAACGTGAAGATTTTTAACAATTTATTTACTACACACAAAAAACAGTTAAGTATTATGAAAATTCGCAACAGCATAAGCATAATACAGTAGTAAGGTACACAAAAAATATCAACAGCGTAGGCATAATGCCCGTCAAAACCGTCATCATCTTCCTACCCTTATCCCGACTAGGCAGTAGGCAGTTACCGATATCGATTTTTGGGTCCAAAATGATTACAAGCCTACAAAAATCCGCCATTTTGTTTAGGTATTCAGGCACATTCAGAGGGTACAGCCAGTCCATAGGTTTGTAATGTTTTTGGCAAATTCAGTGTTATCGATAGTAGTAGGTACTATCGATAGTTTTGCAACACTACATCAAACTTCCAACTGACATGACAGAAGCAAGCAAGGGTGAAGCAAAGAGTAGGTAACTTTTATTGGAGAGGAAGTTCGTTATAGGCGTCTCGAAAGAGTTTAATTTAATTTTTTGCACAGTATGCACATCACAAAGGTCAAATTAAGGTTATTTAGATTTTTGCAAAAATTAAAGTGATCTTTAACTTTTTAGAACTAAAAACATGAAAATACTATAAAAGACCAAAATATCTCCAAATGGATTTCTTATTTTACGTCTTCGAGTTAAGCTTTACATGCCCAATTGTCATAAACATATCATCAAAAAATGCACAATTTTCTGTTACCCCATAATAAAATACCCCAACATGCCAAATGGCTGCACATAACTGATCAATCAAATATTTAGCCTGACTTGCACACCGACTAAAATAATAATACGCTATCAATAGGGTACTTGACTGGGTAACTACAAAATATAAAAGTTGTTAGTAAACGACTATAACATTCATGTTTCTTTATGAATATTGGAACTGCGTGAGTTAAAGCTACAGTATCTGATACACATCAATCAGATGTCTGTATATTCTGAGAATATGTTTGTTTATTTCAAATTATACATCTTTTGTTTAGTTGCAGAAAAATAATGTAAGTAGGTGTATCTAGCACGATAACATTTTAAAGTCAAAATCCGATAAAAGACAGAACATGGTGCCTCTAGTAATCAGACCCCTCTATCTTGCGTTAGTCTGTAGTCGTTTATCAAAAGAAGACAATGGAAAGCCGACACTTGCCTATTTAGCCAGACTCTACAAGACGTACGTGCCTAAAAGCCGAGGCTTGGTATTTGACATCGATAGTTAGTGCCAAGAAGATAAGCAAATTTTGCTACCCTGCTACTTTTTAGGTCGCGTCATTATGGAGGCAATATTATACAGGGTGGTACCGGCCAACCTATTTTCCCGAAAACTCTAAGCTCTACAGGTAAAGCCGAGCAACGTTCACTAAAGACCAAAGGTAAAAGACAAAAAGAATAACCTCAGATTAAAAAAAACCTACTGTCCGAGTAGTTTTCTATGAAAGGTCTTACGTATTTTTAGTCTTTAACCGTTCGTAGTTAAAGAAAATTCTTCAGTTTGTCCTAGTTGACCGTTTTTGCGAAAATGGGAAGTTTGGTCCCACCCTGTATATATTGCCATTTACTTATTTATCTCTTTTAATTTAATTTAATTCATTAGGTTTCTAGGGTAGAACACATTATATAAGTACCTACATATACAGGTATGTCAAAGTATTTTAGTGCAAAACTCATTTCAAAATTAAGACCAACCCACGTCATCATATTCATTATGTAGATGTATCATTCTTTAAAAGAGGTGTACCTTAAATAACAAAATGATACATATATCTTTAATGCGAAATGAAAGATACCTACATTACCTACCTACGCTATACGGCTTTTCAGAATTACTTTCCATTCCATCATAATAACAAAAATCGTGATGTAAGTATCTCTTTTTGACGAACATTAGCGGTGTCTCTCAGGAATATATCCTTCTACACATGAATATGATATTAGATTTACATTAAGAAAATGGAAATGTATATCCACAAATATTACTTATTAGGCGTTCCATACGAACATCGTACGAACGTGAGGAAGTTTATTAGATATTTCAGAGGTTCCAGAAATATATTATTCAACTGATATTGTGGTGAAATAGAGCAAAACGTTCATAAATATACTTAACTAGTCCTTCAAAAATATGAATGTGAAAATGAGGGATAAGTAAGTTTTTACAAAATACGTACTTCATAAGTACCTATGCAAACTACTTTAGGTAGCTAATCGACAGATAAATGAGTAACAAGAGCATACCTATTAGAAATAAACATATGCACAGGTATCCACATTCTTATGCTGTGATTTTTTACTTTAAAACTGAAAGATTTTAACCAACTTTCGTACACTGGAGCCAACCTAAAAGCCAAATTCTAAGTAAGCTGGAAGTGGCGAAAACTTATGAGGATGCAACCAAGTTGAGTCAACTTCGCCTCTTAAGGAGCGCCCTAGATAGGGATGGCAATCCGGATATATTCTCAATCCGGTTGGATCCACCGAACCGGATCGGATTGGCACTAGAAGTAAAAACACGCATTTTATATATAAGGTCCTATTAAATTCACTGCAAATATTTAAGGGGCAGATCAAATAAAATATAAGCATCTACTAGGCAAATTTTTAAAGAAATCTACACGCTAGTTTTCGAGAAAACTGCATTTAACTAAAAAAAAACGAAACGCAAAAAGTGCACCCTGTTTGACCTAGAAACACACACTTCGATGAATTTAAATTACGCGCCAAACGCGCCGTGCTGTGATTGGTTGGTTGTTAGTGTGCGTGCCGTGTAAGTGAATCATGTTTACCTGGCGGAACGTCAGTCGGGTCAGTCAAAGGGTGTTCACATAATTAATTAAAAAGTTTGTTTGAAAATGAAAAAAAAAATCTAGCGTGTAGATTTTTTTTAAAATGCCATAGATGTTTTTCTTATACATATTTACACATGCCCTTAAAATATTTGCAGTGAATTTAATAGGACCTTATATATGTTTCATAAAATCAATGACTTTGAGACAACTAAGTAAAAGTCAATAAATTAGGTAACTGTCAAATCATAACATACTACTTAAAAAATCATATCGTTTTGTTAATTGCGAGGAGATAGTGGGAAGTTATTAACAATAAACTGTCACTCATCAAGCTAGTGCGTGTGTTTGCAGACGATGATAATATATCGTTAGCATTTTCAAACTGCCAAAATAATAACCTACATTAAATACAAACTAAGTATTTTCCCTATAACTAACCGACAAAAAAACAAAAGAAGAGTAGAGTCTCAATTCGTTGCATACTTTTATTATTTTCCCGTTTCCGGTTCCGGTGCCGGATCCTGACGAAAGTATCCGCCGGATTGGGCCAAAAAGCCACCGGATTCGCCAGGCCGGCTTGCAATCCCTAGCCCTAGAAAACCGCTTAGCACAATGAGTCTCACTCAAATACGCTTCAAGGATCTCTGCTCCAGTTTGAATGTGTTTACTAACCTATTGAAGTAAGTTGATGGGATGTCCGCAGAGTTCAAGTCGATATTATCGGTCAGTGTAGTTAGGACTTAGTGGTTTACCACTTATAAAACCACACTCACACAAATCGTCAACTAGGGATTTGTGTGAAGACATAAATGAATATCATCATCTTTCTGCCCTTATCCTAATTTACTTGGGGTCGGCGCAACACGTTTTGTTGAACACAAAATCGTTTTGCAAAGGATTTGGCTTAATTTTACGACCGGCCGCCTACCAGATGTCAACCCTCCCTGGGAATGCTTTTGTGGTGGATTAACCGCCACCATACGGTTGGCCCTGGCTGTTTGGGTAGGGTTCATTCCTCAGTCGCCTCTTGACCCCCACGGGAAGAAAGGGGGCAGTGTTATTCTACTCTACCGGCACCACACGGCTCATGGAACATCTAAGCACTTGTTTTGATACGAGCGCTTCAAGTGATTTGTCAAATTTTTGTGTTCTATTTATTACTAGGGTATTTAGCTGCAGCAACCTTACTTTACTTGTTGATACACTCGTAATAACGTGAGACCGTGCTTGATTGAAACAAACATCATAAATTATGACAGTGTCTTACTGTTACCAACTGCCTACTTACTTTTGCAATTACTTTGAAACAATAATAATATGAATATTTTATTCTTAAAATTAAATGTAACATTAAATGTTCATGAGAATTACGAGTAAAATACCTACTTTCAATAAACTTTTACGTTGTCAGATAGATACCTACCTACTCAAAGCTATAGTATGCTTTTTAATTTAAATACGCTCGTTGGGTTTCCATCTTATTAATTAAAAATGTTACAGTCGCTTAGAGCGAGCGCATTTATTATTTGTATTTCTCGTGTTGTATCACAGTAATTAAGCTCAACCATTAAGGATTTTTTTTACTAGGATCCGACTAAACAACGGACAGAAGCACATATTTACGAAAAGATGCCCGCCCTGTCAGTGGCAGGCTTTTGCATACTGTAGTAGACGGTTGTAAAACTCTGACATCAGGCTTAATCGGGTCGTTGGACGACTCGGTGTCCTACATTGAAGAGAGAGAGAAAATATTGACGATAACGTGATTTACAGGCGTTTTTTTAGTCTGGATATTTCTACCAGTTCAATTCTAGGCATTTATAAGTCAGTATTTCAAATTGAAATATTACTTCAAAGCACTTGCTAATAAATAAAGATGTAATCAGCATTTCATAGAGAATGAAAAGGACCCTTAAGTCAAGAGGTCTTCGGTTCCAGCCTTTGTACAAACAGGCTGGCCCTTTTGCCGGGACGAAATAATGAGGTATTTGGTACGTACGTACAACATATTAAAACGAACTGTCGTTTTATGAACATTTCAATACACATACGTAGGTACCTCGCTGGATAGGCAGAGCTGTAAAAAACAACCATTTACACCACGTCTGACAAAAGTTTGAGAGTAATTCAGAAGGCAGTGTATCACCATAATTATACAGGTATTGTCAGCCTGCCTAAAATTGCAATACCATCATCAACGTCATTTTGTCGCACATAACAAAGATTGTTTGCTTACCAATACTGGCTCTAAAACAGTGAGAATAGAGAGGAAGCGTAATATCTAGTACTGAACTATGTATCATGTCATAGCGATAGGGAAACTGCAACGGACGCCTATCAAACGCAGAACCACAGCAACCGCAGACATCGCTCGCTAACTAACTATTTGAATATTACCTAGGCCTATTCGCTATATTTCTTTAGTTCTTTATGACAGTTACCTCTTTGCTGTTAGAATGTGGTGGCAACACTAAACGGCCAAGCTGTAAAAAACGGTGAGTTTAAAATAAAATTCTATACAAAAAACGGTAGACACGCGTTCAAACTTTTTTTTTGTAATGTCCTTCAAAGCTTCATATACTTAGACGGTCTCACTTTTCCCATTACCTTATGTAATACTGGGTAACAACCTTAAAACCAGTCCCATTACTTATACCTTTATTAAGTAAAGAATTGACAGATGAAAATAACGTGGGAAAATAGGATAGGTATACGTTAGTAACACCATAATGGTTAATCTCGTTGTAAATAATGAGAGTTACTCTAATTATATAGGTAATATTTACTTGCTGATTTTTATTTTAACTGCTGTTGCGGTCATAATATCAATTCATTTTAGAAAAGGTTTTCAGTCCGCCATATGGAATTGCATCAGATACATGCATATTGTGGGCGCGGGCCGAAATGCAACGCAGCGCACTGACCACAGACCACTGCTGCTATGGCCGGAGATAAATCTATCCAGACCACCAGATTAATTACCTACAGAGAATATCATGTACCTACTCAAAAAACAATATAAAAGGTCTCGAGTTCATCCAAGTAGGTATAAGAGTTTTGTTGTAATCCAATACCAACAAGTATATTTTTTGGGTTGTTGTTTAACACTTGCTATAGGAATGAGCACGAAATATTGCAAATAATTATTTGTTTTTCGTAACATGATTTATAGGTCGTGACAGAAACTTCTTCATGCTCAGTAACATGAAGAACCTCGAAGTGAAGTTGTATAGCAATTATCGTCGCTCTACATAACCGTATGAAGTTAGTTTCAGGGTTGTGACCTTGTGGCCTCAAAAGAGAGCCATTCCTGTGGTGATACCACAACACGTGCAAAAATAACATCATCATTTTCCTGCCCTTATCCCAATTACTAGGGGTCGGCGCAACACGTTTCGTTGAACACAAAGTCGTGTTTCAAAAGGGTTCGGCTGCATTTTACGACCGGCCGCCTACCAGACGTCAACCCTCCTTGGGAATGCTTTTGTGGTGGATTAACCGCCACCATACGGTTGGCCCTGGCTGTTTGGGTCGGGTTTATCCCTCGGTCGCCTCTTACGACCCCCACGGGAAGAGAGGGGGTGGTGCTGTTCTACTCTGCCGGCACCACACAGCACCGTACAAAAATAACACAGAAACGGAAATACGTAGATAAGTTTGTCGTCTTACGGTGAAGGTATGAAACATTTGCTCGACTGAAGGTGGTTTCTGGTTGAGTTCGCCGCAGACTGCTTCTGCGAGTCGAGTTCGCCGCAGACTGCTTCTGCGAGTCGAGACCGCAGCAGTAAAGGAATGCTTAGTACCTCTTTGAAATGTGCACAAACCCATATATACCTACGTACATAAAAGTTCAAGATATATATTTTTAAACTTCCTAGATTTTATACTAAGGTGAAATCACACACGAGATTGCATGCCTCATTAGTAATTACTGTACAGGGTGTAAGGGACAGGTCTCCGGATACAGATAGGGAGCATTCGGTTCATGAAACTGAACAACTAAGAAAATATTTCAGGATGATGTAATACTTATGTCTCTGTATATTTTGAATCATATTATCTGCCTACGCCTATCTAAATAGCGTGTGAAAGTCAAATAACATAGTAATGTACCCTTGGGTACCTTAACATACTACCTACGATACTAGGTATACCTACCTACTAATTACATAAATAATGTGAGTGTTCTATCTACCTGCCTACTACCAACGCAGGGCATAACCTTTCATTATTGTCGAAAATATCTTTTAAATTATTGTATTAAACGTGCAAGTTCGGCAGATGCGGCCGATGTGCGGACGGACGTGTGCTTAACTTCTCGCAGATTTTCGATGAAACCGGCATATTATTATATGTTTTTTTTACTCTAGAGGTATTTTAATCGAGATCTGACGACGACTGTCCTTGATCCGTTGGCATGACAACACTAACACATGTCAACCATTGACGTCGAGTTGTTGACGCCTACAGCTGATTGGTATCGAGATTTGTGTTCGTCTGCAAGCAACCTATTACTTACTCATATTATTCTGCCAACAACTTTATAATAAACCTAAACTAGTTCAGGGTTTTGATTAAAAACCTGGATTAGTTGAGGTTTATGACATAAGTTTATGATAAAATCGAAGTAAATTTTGTCATCTGCCAGTCTTTGATCATAAACCATTTTGTCTAAAACCTGCATGACATGCAAACATGATCATTGGCTGTGACAGACGATTAATTTATTCAGTGTCTGAGGGTGTACTTACATTTAGAATCTGTGAAACCTACCAGTATCGAATGGACAGACGATGTGGCGCAGTGGTAAGTATGACTGCCTGCCACGCAGAAGGTTCCGGGTTCAATTCCTGGTGGGGTCACTCACAAAGTTGATACCTATTTATCATTTTGTGAATTTGATCCCAGTCTGGTTAGGACATTGCAGGCTGAACCACCTTATTGTTCGAAAAGCGAGATGGTTCCGTGCTTCGGATGGGCTCGTTAAGACACCAGGGTTCATCGGGTCGTTGACCGAGTTGTTGTCCCACACGAAGAGAGAGAGAGAGAGAGGCCAGTATCGAAGCTTTTGGGGCAAATTGTTAAAAGAAGGTCGGCCGCGGCGCACCTAATCAATTTGTAAGATCAACAATACTGCCCTGGCGGTGGGTGATGTGATGAATGAGGGCTAATAATTGCTCGATCTATTACCCAATGAGCTTACTTTGGCAACATTTGCCTTTTATTTACTTTGCGAATTATTATGGTGCGGTTTTCGTAAGTTACATTATGTCGGTCATAATCATAACGTTACAATACACATGTACGAATTAGTATCTATGTGCAGGATTTGACAGGTGTTTTAAATATCAACTCTAGCGGAAAATCTCTCACATCCAATTCCTCACAACACAACTGATATTCACTGCGATGTTAGCAGATCATTTACATAATAATAACCTGCTTAAATCGTGTCTTATTTTACTAAAGGCATTGCAATCAAATATTGCTTTCAAGAACTCTTCTCTCATCGAATGGAAAAGGGTCTAAATTAAACAAAGCCTGAATATTGGATGCGTCTTCGTTATTCGAAGTAGAATTCGCCTCACTTGACATGAGTCAGGAAAACACTGCCCGACTGACATCAAAGCGCATAAGGGTGCGTTTACATGGCGCGATTAGTCTACGTTGCGTCGTTGTCCCATAATCTGATTCACAGAACGAGAATGTCATACGCGTGTGCGCCACTACTACTTACTTAAAAAAAACATTAAAAATAATACTAATGGGGATCTAAATTAAACAGAACTCGAATATTGGGCGCGTCTCCGTGATCCGAAGAAGTTGCCTCACGTCTTGTCACGATGGAGGAAAACACTCCACGACTCTGAATGATGTGTTTACCTACTTGACACGATCCGTCTCTATTACGTAGCTTTTTTAAATAGGTTAGTACCGAACAATCGATTATCCCGAAAATGCAACAAGTCGAACTTTAACTTTCCTAAAAACTGAAGAACATTATCAAAAAAATTGCTCGATTATCTAGTAACTCATTTTTATTTAAGTAGATGGTCTAATACCTTTGACCTTTCAGTCTCTGATAGAAAGTTAAGTATTCAGTTTAAATGTTTCCAGGATAGTCAGTCGTTCAGACTTCAGATTTTCCTATATTTTAGTTTGTCAGCCTAATAGACAGACGGATCAATATATGAAAAACGGCGAAGGAACGGATCGCGACGCGGCGTGTGATCGCACCCTTAGGGTGAAAAGGCAATCAATGTCTTTTGAAGCAGTTATTTTAATCGAAAATAACAAGAGCCATTTGTCCACCATTAAAATGATAATAGGCCATCAGTTTAAAGTTGGGATATTATTAAATATGTACTTAGGTTAGGTTAAATATAGTGACCTACATCAAAGGAATGACATAAATTCTATTGAATTCCATAAGGTTTGTTTTAAAGTAATGTTTGCTTGAGATCATCACCTGCCACCTCACTAAAGTAATAACCACCTACACTTACACAAACACATCCTTTTCAGAACTAATGAAATGTGCCATCGAAAACGGACTAAGACCATCTTCCATGGCTTGATAAATACGAAGGCGTAGGTACCTACCTAAGTATAGGTATACTATGTGTCCTGTATAGCTTTATCTCAAGAGATCAAACTAAACTGGTGTTTCTTAGAAGCGGTATGAAAAACCAGTTCAAATTAATTAGAAGTACGGGTTCTTACCAGAGTATATAACGCGCTCGCGTAAGCAGCGTGTTTGACATTGAGGGTTCTGCAGAGAGTGGTGTCTTGCTCGTGGGCCGTCCACGCTTTCATCTGGAACAAATACTTTGCTTATTCATATTTTCCTTATTGACCTATGACTTAAAAAGGGCAGCTGGTAGCGACTTTATTGCGAGAACGTGCCATATGAAGATCTTGTATAATGAATGAGGTACTCAACAGGAGACTTCCGTCCAGCAGTTCATTGCTACTTAGGCTGATGTGATCAAACTATTCTCAATTAATGAAAGAACTCTTACAGGCTAGAACTTAAAACTAAACTTACCGCGTTTCATATTTACATGATAGTCTAGAAAAACTCGTCACATATCTAAACGAGGACGTCTAATCTACATGGATTTATTGTTTCACTTAAATTACAACACAAAAACGTTTGAAACTGATAGAAAAGACTGCAAAATAAAAACTTTTAAATCCTTTTTGTGGAGGCATAATTAGCTATTCATGAAATTAAAAGTCCAGCCACTTGGAACAGGCCATGCAAACTTAAACAGTATTTCCTTTTTCAAGAAACATTTTACTCTTTTTTGCGAGCAAAATGCAGAACACAGCGGCGGATTTATTTACCTATTATGCAAGAAGCTTCTTTAAATACCCGAGTTTGCGAAAGTCAAAGGATTTCAGTGCCGTATTCGAAATTTAAATACTAAGTAAAGTTTTAAGGGTAGGGCACACCGCGTCAGTATGCGCACACACAAGTGTACATAGTAACGCACGTAATACTTAAAGTCAAAATAAAGGCTGAGCGCGGGGGCTTCGTAGTGCGCCGTTAACGTGACAGCGTCGTTTATAGTATAACTGGTTTGTATGGGTTTGTGTGGGGATGCCAGAAAGAACGGTCGGCACGCCGCGGCGCGCCCTCTATACTGTGAACTATGCTGCGCTGTCACGTTGACGGCTGACTACGATGCCGCCACGCTCTGTCTTTACTTTGAACTTTATACGACGTAATGTTATGGTATAAATTTCTCAAATCGTGCACAAGGATTTCATTAAAAAAGTAGATGGCAATACTGCAACAGCCGGGTATGTAACGCAACAGACCCCTTGGGTGCGTGTGCAGCAGGTATGGCACGTACCTATATAGCACAAATTAGGGAAACGGCGCGCGGGATGCCTATACAGATGGCTCACTCAGCGATGATTTTGACGCTAGCTGCCGGAATCTCAGGGGAAGTCAAGGTAACGAAGTTGGTTCCCACGAACGTCATATTTCTTGGAATTAAATTGGCTCAGAATCATATGACGTTTTTTTATCGGATTTTATTGTTTTGATGATATTAGTCCGAGCGACGGCAGGTCTCAACCATATCTCACAAAAGAATAGAATATTTTAGCTATGTACGGGTAGAGGAGCTCTAGTACTTCGGATTGGTCGTGGTCTGCCGCAGCGCATCTTGGCACGTTTGGCGGAGTAGCTAAAAGTATGCCCTCTGAAAAAAGTTAAAAATATCTCATCGAAGAATAGAATGAGACATGGCTGTAGCGATAGGAGCAGTTTAGTACAGCGTATAAATCTTGGTCTGCCGGCTGCTATCTTGGCACGTTTTGCGGAGTAGCTAAAAAGTATGCCCTCTTAAAAAAGTAAAAAATATCTCATTGAAGAATAGAATGAAAATATATCGTACCGATAGCTTGCTTGAGTCTGCCTACATATATACTGGTCTGCCTGGCCACAGCCTGGCAGTTTTCCCGGTCCGACCACTTTTCCTTTTTTTAGTAAAAGTTTTATCTCTTCGAATAAAAGAATAAAAATATGTCGTAGGTACCGATAGCTTGCTTAAGTCTGCCTAGAAAAATACTGGTCTGCCTGACCACAGCCTGGCAGTTTTCCAGCTCCGACCACTTTTACATTTTTTTGAGAAATTTTTGTTTCTTCGAATAACAGAATGAAACTAAGTTGTAATAATAGTTTATTTAAAGCTGATTACATATCCCTTGGTCTGCCTGAGCTCAGTCCGGTAGTTTCTCCGATGCGATCAGTTTTCACTCTCAGTAAATTTCAATTTTATAGGACCTTGACTTTGTTTATTAGGGAGTGGGCCCCATCAATAAAATGAAAATTTGTCAGTGTATAGAAGTGAGATTTACAGAGCTGTAATCTCTCAATGTCTAGCTCCTCTACCCGTACATAGCTAAAATATTCTATTCTTTTGTGAGATATGGTTGAGACCTGCCGTCGCTCGGACTATATTGTTAACAGTAGAAACCCTAGTATGTAACAAATGACAATCGCAAAAATCATGAATAGGGTCAAGTGAACCATCTGTATTTTGTGCCTATAGGTAGGTACGAGCTTTATATGCAGTCAGTGTGCTCTGTCTTTTAAACTTCACCTCGATGGTCAAGATCCAAAAACGTCAATCTAACAATCCACAAATTTTACAGGAGGCGAAAAAAAAGTTTCATTTCTTGAAATAAAAAGTTATATCAAAACTATTTTTGCTAGATGTCATTGTAAAAATGTTGAAATATTATAGGTAGACCTGTTTTTTTCTATTCCTTACGAATTTCGAAATATTGTAAGTTAGGTGGTTTTGGTTTAAATAGATGCAATTATAATATAATATAATATAATCATCTCAATGATCTCGTTAAGTTTTATGGTTGCTTGCCTTCTGATTTCGACGAATTGAAAAAGTTTTCGCTCAGCAGTTTATCACAGTTTTTGGGAGCACTTATTTATGCGAACAAACTTTTTTTAATTGTTAATAATTATAGAAAAAACAAATATGCATCTCGTCTCACAGATGAGCATTTGAGAGCTATTCTACGAATTGCAACCACTAATATGACAGCTAACATACAAGAAATAGCCTCCCAAATACAACCTCAGACATCACACTAAAAATATAATTTCTTTTTTATTTCATTATTTTCTAATAACATTTCAAAACAATTTCAATAGTATTTTATTTATTTTCTTCACCCTTTGATAAATTATAATATAATTCTTATACATATAATTATTATATGTCTTTTTACGTATATGTGTAATCAGGTTCTGGGGTTTTTGTCACAAGTGCGGCCCGCCTCTATATTATTTTGCCAGTCAGTGGCCCTTGCCGGCCAAAAGGTTGCCGACCGCTGAATTATATAATTTATTTTTGGAGATAGATGGTATTCCTAAATAATGTAGTACATAAGAAAAAAGTTTAATCAAATACTAGAAAAAACTGGCCAAGCGCGTGTCAGACACGCCCACAAATAGAGTTTCCTAGTCAACGTTTAAATATCAGGGTTTTCAGCTCTACCAATTTAACTTTGTTGCTGGCTTGTTTGCAGCTGTATGGTTACCAACCGTAATTTTTTTATTTATCTGAAGCCTTTAGTAGTGCAGTATCCGTTATAATTTTCATGGTAACTGTATGTTGAGAACTATATTCCATATTTTTTTAAAATTTTTAGAGTTTATACTTTAGGAGTTACGGCTGGAACAAATCATGGCTCAAAAACGCCACTTTTAAAAGCAAATATCTCGAGACAGAAACATTTTGCTGACTTTGTTTCAGAGAAATCTCCCCTTAGTTTTAAAAGACCTATTCAACAATACCCTACTCAATATTACAGGCGAAAAATTTTTTTTTTGATCCCCTTACAAGATGTAACATTGACGGAATTTCCAGAAAGATAAACGCGCTGGAACTTAGCTGGTATTTCCACGGCTCATTTTTCGCGTTATTTTTGGGTTGTATTATTGACGGTTTTGGTAGGACATGCAAAAATGAATTTTAAATCGATGTACATAAAAATGTCGATTTCGTCAAAAATGTAAAATAGACGTTTTTGGAACTTAACCGTCGTTGCATATAACCTAAAATAGCTTTTATCACAGTGCATTGACATACAGTACAAAAAAGTACATACCTACGAGACAAATGTAGTAAAAAGAAAACTTATGATTCAAGAAAATACAAAATAAATTGTGCTTAAAATTTTTCAATGATGCCTTCTTTTCTTAAGAATACATTTAAAACCACTTTCAGAGTTCGGACTTTTCTTCAAAGTGTTTGTTTAAGTTACAAAGTCCCTCTTCGCGGCTGAGTTTTTAAACTTACGTTGTCTTAAAAACAATTTCACCTTTAATAACATTGAATGTTTGTTTTAATTTACACTAAAAAATATGACGCAAAGATATTTGCGAATTAACACCAATACTTTACAGAAAAGATTCTACGATGCTCGTTTTGCGAATATATTTTATTGAAAGTTAAAATAATGAATGCCTCATAATGATTGGGAATGATGATAACTCGTATCAACACATATTGCACAAAATTTAACATTGTTTTATCTTTCTTTGCACTTTGGTGCCGGATTTCGACTGCATCGAAATGCACGACAAGAAATAAATGAAATGAAAAATACATTTGTACTGAAACATGTAGAATATTTACATACATTTTTCAGAATCTTAATAATGAGCTAAGTACCTACTATAATAAACTGAAAATAAAGACAATATAATGCTCATATTGCTTTGATAAAAGAATATTTTATTAAAACGACAAGTTGCAACCGCTATACGTATCAAGTAGCGGAACTGAGATTGTCGTACACTTGGAATAAATAATACGTACTTCATACAAAAACGAAATACAAGTCAAAAAATGTTTAACCAAGATATTGCATAGAACGTATTTCATTCGGATCTATCCAGCCATTTAGCGCAAACATCTGCCTTGATCCTATAAGTAGGACGTTGATTTAGTAACGCACTTTCTTGCGAATTTGGTAAGTAGGTAATAAAATGCATCTTCTTAGAAAATTATACACTGGTCAAAAGATTCTCTAAGGGAGCAGCTCGTCCACTACTATAATATACGAGTAGGTAATTTGACATATTTGAACGTATGACGTGAAAAAATATCTTGAAGAAATTGTCATAAATATTTCGTAAATTTACTAAAGATTGCCAGCAAAACTTACAAACAGGTGGATTTGCTGCTAGTATATGCAAAAGGAAACTCCGATCATTATTCCAAACAAATGAGTCGGTTATCTCAAGAGTTGAAAATCTGAAATAAATTAAAGTGAACAGAACAGTAGGTACTACCTATACTGCATTTTTTAAGATTTTTTACTATTTAAAAGGTAGTTCAAGCTCGTAGCATTAATGCATCGGGATTATGTTAATGCACTTACAGTGATGTAATAATAAAATTGAAAAAAATGTCTCCATGGTCCCAGGTTGAATTCCCAGGTTAATTTTTTTTTCTTATTTTCTCCGTAGCTTTAATGTGAACGAACCTGTTGCGATTCATTGTGGTAATGTGTACAGAATATATTCAAGGCATGCAAGGTCCGCACCAGTTTATGACCCGGCAATGAATTATGTATTTAGGTACGAGTGGGGTGATGTCGGCTGGCCGGCAGTCCAGCCATACGAGGCTTTTACTAGAGAAATGCGTTACATGTCAAGATCACAGTAGATGCTATATTATTTAGTATTGAAAAGTAAATATTTTATGTACCTATAATTTTTTTATTTGTTGCATAAGCCAATAGTGTCCGTACCACGTTATGACCTGGCAATAAATTATGTATTTAAGTACGCGTGGAATAATGTCGACTGGCCAGGAGTCCAACCATATATGAGGCTTTTACGAGAGAAATGCGTTAGATACATGTCAAGATCACAGTAGATGCTATATTATTTAGTATTGAAGAGTAATTATTTTATGTACCTATATTTTTTATTTGTTGCATAAGCCAATAGTGTCCGTGCTAGTTTATGACCCGGCAATGAATTATGTATTTAGGTACAAGTGGGTGATGTCGGCTGGATGGTCGGCAGTCCAGCCATACGAGGCTTTTACTAGAGAAATGCGTTACATGTCAAGATCACAGTAGATGCTACAATTAGTATTGATATGTATTTTTTTGTCACGTAAGTAAACGTATCAAGTGTATAAGGTCCGCGCCAGTTTATAACCCGGTAATGAATTATGTATTTAGGTACCACTGGGGTGATGTCGGCTGGATGGCTTGTCCTGCCATACGAGGCTTTTACTAGAGAAATGCGTTGACATGTCAAGATCACAGCTGTAGATTCTATATTTAAAGTAAATAGATGGTACAAAATGAAGTCTCTTTGCGTTTTTCTGTTTATCGTGAAATTCGCTAATACCTGTTAAACAGCGTAACGTATTTTGATGCGGTTTTCCGTAATAGATCGATGATTCAAGAGGAAGATATGTGTAAGACATGTTAGAAAACCGGCTTTTCCCGCGGGAAAATGAATTGCAAACGACGCTGACGGGCCGCTAGTAAATTAGGTAATATAATATTTTATTCGTCGTATAAACGTATCTTTAGTGCTTAAAGGTAATAAAAATAATACTCTATAAGTAATAGAATTTCCGTACTATTAAAAATGATCGATGTCTAAGAAGCCCAAGTTTAAATGAAAAGGGTAACATAAATCTAAACGTTTATTTTTAAAAACACCTCCACCCACAGGTATTTTATAAAGTGGTCACATCGAAAACAACACAAGACAGTTATCGAGCACATAGAAGCTCAACATAAAACTTGAGCGTGTAGCATCCCAAACAAGATGGTTTGTGTACCTTTGTGAAGATTGCCAAATCTCCAATCACATAGCATGCTAATGAGTTTCGGGTCCGTTTTTCACATATGCGTGTGTTGTTACGTTTACGTGTGTAGGCGTCTCGTGGCGACGTGCGATGGAGCCACGTCCGATCGCCGCGGTGGTCGCGTGGGTACTAAAGGGAGGACCGACGGCTGCCTGTAAATATGCTACAGCCTACAGCACAGCTACAGTTGTTTTTAAAGGGTACGGCGGCGATGATTGTTGCAAATTCAGCTGTGTATAAGCCCATGAAGGGTTGGATTTGATAAGCACTTTACAACGTTTTTACTACAGAAAGCGCAGCAATGATCACAAAAGTATTGAGATACAAAAAATGGGCCTGTAAGGTACCTGTTGGTATTGTATTTGAATAATTCAACCCAGCATTCCAAAACAAACAAAATAACACGTCATCAAAATGAATTGTTTAACAAACAGTATTCTTTTTTCAGTAGGAAATATCCACGAAATACCGAAACCTACCGAAACATTAGGTATTTGGGTCGTAACGTAACTCGTAGCGTAGGCTACGGAATTTGCTACGGCGTAGAAGGTAAAAAAATGGTTCTTGTCATCAGCAGCGTACTACCAGCCTACATTATTTTGACTGTTCTAATTAGATACAAACTAGTAATGGTAAAGTTAAACTCATTATTGAGGTATTTATTCATAATATTATTATGGGAGTAGTTCGGCTTTACTCTGATTTGTCCTAAGACTAAGTTTGGTCTATAAATACATAGTTACACCTTCATACATTAAATTGATTGTGATTGAAGACGCTCTTTTCCTCTCTCTTTGAGTGGGACTCCGAGTCGTCGTTCAGCAACCCGATGAACCAGGGGTATCGATGTTTTACAACCGCCTACAATATACAAGTAGCAGGCCTCTGACGTTTTGTAACGACCGCCGCCTAAGTTAAAGACAGAACATCATAGACAATAGCCGGGTCCGATGGGTTAACGTTCCCTTTGAAACACGTAACTTTCTTTCCGCACAATCAGGTGGTCCGGCCTGCAATGCTCTAACCAGACTGGAAACAAAATCACAAAGTGATAAATATCAACTTTTTGAGTCAATCAAACCCGGAAAAGCCTTCTTCGTCACAGGTAGTCGCAGTAATACTTTACTGCACTCATACCTATAGCATTTAAAAAAGCAAGAACATCCAAGGCTAGTGTGCACATTTTTGCATTCAATGTATTTATATGTCTTTATTAGGTATATTGCATAGCCAAATTGACTTAGGTACGAAATATTTGCAGTAGCAAAACAATTTATTGGAAATACCTCCTTCAAATCTTGAAGCAGGTAGAGCTCGTACACTTTAATAGTTTAGTACTACAAAGTCGTTAATATAACAAGGTTCCCAAGTATGCGAGGGAAAGTTAAAATCTCTGTACAAACTTCACTGCATCTCCGCCATCTTTGAGACGAAGATGAATATTATATAGCACTGGAATGGAACTTTGTGAGGTACATACCTATCAGATTAAATATTGGCGAAAAGTTACACCGCCCACAGTAGCTTACAGTTGAAGAGGCAACTTGAGAACTTACATTTTTTATGATTCGGGTAACCGCTTGCTCTAGGTACCTATTTTTAAGAGTTTGTGGCACCAATTCGGTGAACGATCCTATCAACTTTGGTATGGGAGTTTTTGAGTTCTCGAAATGCTCTATCGATAATGTATTTAAAATTTTTACTGCTTATATCACCCATAACCAGGTTTATAAGGTCGTTTCGAAATAAAAATTAGTATTTTTTTTACAAAGTTTAATTACCTTTTTTTAAAAAACACTACTCAGTGTTTATAAGCAATGCAAACTTGAAAAAAAAAATAAAGATAATATGTTCCCTTTTCTTGTTTCATTTTCATATTTCAGTTTCATTATTTAGGTATTTACTTCATATTTTGAACAAATCAGTTTCGTTAAACTTTTAAATAAAATTGCAAAATCCGATTCAAAGGCTGCGCCTTGAACTCTAACTTGTGGCATAATTTATAATTTCCCTAAATCTACAGACTTATTTAAATACTCAATCTGGAATTGAAAAGAAAATTATTCAGATTGAGTTATTAAATTAATGAATAAAAAGAGATGTTGGAAGAGATTGAAATTGCTTTAATTGGGTTACTTTTTAGGTACCTAAGTATTTGTAAGTACTCATTTAGAGGCTGTCATGGTACGTAGATTAGTGTCATCCCATAAAACAAATACAAAAATATCTTGTCATCATTAAGATGTTCTACGATAGATAGAGGGGCATTTTCAAAAAAGATGTAGGTACATAGCAAATTTGGCGTGTCCCACATGTTCAGATTAACTTTCCTAGCTTATTAAAAGTTGTGCTTTTTTGTTAAGAAATATGATACCTATAAATTAAGATTTTATCATTAATTATTAACATGTTCTGTTATGTTTTCTATTTTTATGTGATAGGTACTTGGTCTGATAAAGTAGGGCTTTAAGCCAAAAGCGTTACGTTAAAAAAAAAAGTGAATTCGCTATTTGAAAGAATACCAACATTCTAAAAAGGTAGTTAGTATCGCCAGCACATTTACAACTTATGCTAGTTTTACTTAGCATTTGTATACAAGACTAGTATAAGTTGGTCCCTATACGGGGTGTAAGGGACGGTGTACCGAAAACTTTGCAGGCGAGATCAGACAATGAAACTGAACAACTTTTACTATGGCGAAAGCCAATGGTGGGAAACGAGAAAAAAATTCGGACCTCCCATATAAAGTCAGTCAGCTGATCGCGAATTTTGAATGGGAGGTCGGAAAAATGGCGATAACACAATACAAATAAAGGTGTCCATTTATTACCTAAAATAATCTCCGCTCCCCAGAGCGCGGCTAATGTTACTCGTTATATCGTAAGCTGATATTATTACCTTTTAATAAACTACCCACATATTGTCGGGTGAAGTTCCACTCCACATTAATTATCTACAAGCCTCACAGGTGGATTACTAAAGTGGACTACAAAAGTGGATGTTTTTGTGGCTGTTATATTTATGACAGACCGATGTAGCCAACTCCTGTTTTTTGGATTTATGATACCTTCCTATTTATTACTCTCAATGGGCGTTTTTTGGAGAATCTAAACTGTAAGATGGCGTTAAACCTACGCTTCAATAGACTTAAACGGAATAAATGACAAAATTTGACAGCTAACCCCTTTTGAATCCCTTTAAGTCTATGGAGGCGTACAACGTCATACTGCGGATTGTTTTAACCTAAAATCGCCCATTAATAAAGTTGTTGTAGGAGAAATTTTGTGGTAATTTTTCTGTTCAATAGAACAACTGAATCACACAGGTCGAACCGGCTGATTCATCAAAATCATAAAGTCATACATAACAACAATCATAACAATGATTCCTTGATTTGTGTCTGTCTGTCTGATCGGCGGATTGTCAATTTGTCAGCGCGGTCGATTTATCGCATCTGCGATGCGGATTGACATGAACTGCGTCACGCGGTCTAATAATTTGACGTTTCTAAGTCACGCGGACATTTCGCGTGACGCAGCGCACGCCCTGATACAGGAATTGATAGATATTCTTAAACCGTTCCGTAAAATTTTCTGAATATAGCATTTTCCGAACCGACCAAATGCTTCAATCATTCAAATTAATCCCAGTAAACCCAAATTATAGTCTGTCCACGTTGGTTGCGCTTTCCGGTACGTGACCACCATTTTGATAAGCTTTTCACGGATGAAAAAATACAAATAATGTTTGATATAAAAAATAGGTCAATAGGTCAAAGTTATATGGTTGCTCAAAGCTGTAGATTCACAACCAAAATAATATTATAATAGTACCTACAAAATTATGAATATTTCGACCCTATACTCCAAAGTAAATTGAATCGTGTAAACATTCGAAATTTTCATATTACTGCAACTGTCTGCAACTGCTTCTAATAAAAGAATATCTTTCGTTTAGTAATCTGTATCTAGGTATTTTTGAGTTTATATTAATTATTTTCGTTCACTTTTTAACACAAATCTTTGCTGTTAGTTAAACCAGAAAATTAAATAATTTGTAACTGTCGCGACCAGACACAGTGTTTACAAACAACATTTCAAAAAGTAGAAAATGAAAATACCTAAATAAGAAACCTAAGAATGTTTGAGATTTTAATTAAAATGATGAGGTCATTTCATCCTAGAGCTCAAAATCCCAGATCACTTATATATATGTCCCTAAAGGGACAGATAGGAGACGCTCAATATAAAGGTGCTACCATATAGAATCCCAGGATTTTTTTTAATTAAAAACTACCAGTGAAGATAACATATACAGAATCTGTATATTACTACGTTCGTTTAGAAAAAACCGTTCAGAAATATGATAGGTATATGTACCCTTGGTTATACTCTCTTTGTAGTACGGTCACTGATACAAGGCCATATTGGACAGCTGTTAAATATGGCCTATCGAATGACAGTACTATAGTACTTACTGTACCGCAATACATTTTTCTTAGTTTCGATTTAATAAAAGAAAATAAACATACCCATTTTTATCATAATTTTATTCATTCTTCAAAACATCTTCAAAACAAATGTATAAAATTTTCGAATTAACAAACAATATTTACAAAATAAGCATGAATTGGTGGTAAAGGAAGTATCTAACACTAAGCTCACGTTATCATCATGAACATATTTATGAGTATCTAAAGGCAACTGAACCCTAGAGGTTTATTATAGCGTGCAATACAAATCTTAAGTAACTGGATAATACACTGTTCTTACGTAATTCACTGGTTTGTAGTGTTCCCGTGCGTGCATGCAAACAGGTCTATCTTAGGTGCCCGATTTGCTGGTCGTGGCTCGCGGGCAGCGATATGGTGCTGCTGTCCCCAACTTTCACTTCCCACAACACCTTTTTGTGGATAAAGTGGCTAACATATTGTAACAAACACTGCCTGTACAACAAAATATTGCTGTGCTCTTTGCTTTATCCGTGGCAATTCTGTCCGTTGAAATCACGAAGAACTCACTTGATACAACTTTCGAATAACTTGTTTGCTTAGAATTGAAGTTAAATATAATAAAACTTGAGATTAATAATAAAAAGAATAAAATTATGGAATAAAACAATAAATTAAATAACTGACGCTTTGACTTGACGTTGACAAAGACAACTGGCGTGATAGTCCACAAACTAGAAAAATAAGTTTGTACATAAATAGGTTTGTTTGATTTGTTTTATATTTTGATCAAAAACTTGAAAAGTAGTAAAGTTTTCTTTTTTGAAAGATAAGAAATGGCCGTCGTAAAAATCATCTGTTTGATAGCTGTTATCTGTGGTTTAATCTATGGGTTTAATAAGGAATATGTCATCCTATTGGCGTTTCCATAGTGTGCTCAAAATAAGCTAGGTTAATTCCGTCACGCAATTTTAAACTATAAAAGAGACATCCGGAAAAAAGTATGAAACGCGGGCGAAGAATTTCGACTGAAGTGAGAGTTATACAGGTTTAAAGTACATAATTAATAAAGCAAAACTCCTAAGTTATATTTTAATAACTCAACTCCGTTTTTTATTAAAATAAGTTTTAAATAAGTGAAGTGGTAATCATAATGATAATGCTGGCAACACTATGGTAAACTCTCAGATTGGCACCGCTAAAAGAGCACGTATCCGAGTCAGAAACCCTTTTATTAAGGCTCCAGCAGACCGAATGCTACGTCGCGTAGACGCAGACGCACGCAACGGTTGTAATGTATGGAGCTGTATGAAGTGCGCATATACGCGACATTTTCTGGACTTCTTATTTTAATTGCATTGCGTGCCGTATCTGGTATGCCTAAACGTAGACGGAGCGCAGCGCGGATGCTTTCGTGCAGTAAATAGTATAGAGATGACAGGGCCCCAAGTCTGCTAAATGAAAATCGTTTCACTTGGATGTCGGTGGCTTGTCAGTTGCATGGTTTCGGTCATTTCGTAGTCTGCTAACAGTTTTTAATAGAAAATCACAGTGGCAATAGAATGACAGTTGTGTGTCGCTGGCATTACAATGGCTAAAAATTAGCGGACTTGGGGCCTAGGTGTTGCGTTGCGTGCGTACGTCTGTCATCTGACGTCTCCATTCCATTTCTGCACGCACGCACGCACGCGTGCTACGTTCGGTCTGCGTTAGCTTTAAGGGCGTGCGCTGCGTCGCTGGGACTATCAATGCGAGGACCTGCACTGCTTGAAGTAAGGGCATGCGCTGCGTATGCTTGCCGGTGTGGCAGGGACTGCGCGCCTGCGTAGAAATACACGCTACGACTCAAGGCGACGCGTCCTGTCTGCGGGAGCCTTTACTTTTTCTATCTACTCTACACATGCAACTTCATTAAAAAAAAACTCTTTAGATGCAAAAAATATCCCTTGGTTGTCAAGTATTATGTTTGACAATTGATTTGTTTACTTTGAGCTTTGATAATTATTTTACTTATTTTGTGCGATTTATTGTTGTATTTATTGTTTATTACATATTTTACCGTTACCTGCAGACCAGGGGATCGTCAATAATAATTACATTAGAAGGTTTTAAGTGATTTATTGTGCTTCTTATCGAATAACATGATTTCTTGTGTTTTTGCCTCTAAATCAGTACAATCCAGTATACAACATGTGCAAATGAAGTCTTATGTGAATACAATTTAGGTATTTAATAAAATTCGTTGCATAGATAAGTTTAAAATGTTCTAGGGCATTAAAATATACCTATTTATAAAGAACGAAATACAGTGTTTGTGTTTGTCTTGGTTTAATGACAGATATGAATGACAGTTTACTTTTTAACATTTTGGCGAGGAACACACGCAACGTCGGTTTGTGCGTCGTTTGTTCGATTTTCCACCTTAGTTTTATACGAATACGGTTTATGTCAAACGATTTGACAGACAACGCAGCGTTGTGCGATGCCGTTTGACACAAACCGTATTCATATGCAGGTAGGGTGGAGAATCGAATGAACGACGCACAAACCGACGTTGCGTGTGTTCCTCGCCTTATACTTCTGCCATAATTCATGAAGTTTTTATATATGTCGAAGTCAATATGTAAGATTCTGACGTTTACATAATCACCCGTCCGTATACAGACGAAAAGCAGTATACAAATTGACGGCACGATATCCGGCAATATGACGGTGAAATAAACGTTGCTTAAACGTCCACGTGGTGAGTATGTATGTTTGTTAGATATTATGAAGCACCAAAATTCAGAGATTTATTTTTTCATTTGATAAACAACATGTCAATTTTATAAAAGTATGAAAAAAAAACATTGTATGTCTAATTTTTTGTTATATGAGTTTGAAAGTATGTAGGGTGAGTTGTGGAACAGTTAACCACCTAAATTTCAAATCATCCTAGCTCATAAATGTTCACCCCAAACGCGTAATTTCCTGATGGAGTAGTAAACTAGGTTCATTGGCTAGACATTTGCATTGAAAAACTATTAAAATTTCATAAGGGTTTTGGTATAACTAAGTTTTAAAAATATATGAGCTTTGGTTAATTGTGTCCACACTATGGTACACTATTAACCAGGGGGGTGTTGTACACTTAATCGGCTGTCGTACACATTTAACCGCTGTCGTACACACTTAACCAATAAATGTTTTGTGTGGAAATAAATGGATTTGTATAAGTATTTGTAACCATTAAACATAAATATTAATTTTCTTAATATGAATAGCAGAAATTGTTACAAAATTACAGATTAATTGTTAAAAAAAATATTATGCTAGTGCCAGCTTTTGATTAACGCCGTTGCATTTTTCGTTAACTCCTCTGTACGTGCTCGTTTTTGTCTAGGTGACGATTTATGCCGAGCCATCAGTAAACTAAGAATTTAACCACGCATACGTACACACTTAACCATGGTTAACTGTTGGACATATCTGTTTGGTTAAGTGTAAGAAACCCCTCTCCCGAAAACATTATGACATCATATTTTTCAAATTACTATAGTCTGATTTTTATTCAGATGGACACAACTGACAGCTAAGAATGACCTATTTTTTTTTAAATGTTGCAATCATTTGTCTAGTGTTGTGGTTTGACTCATTCATTTGATTCTTTGAACTTTAGTGACATGATTCCTCGATGTATTTGTTTTCGTTAATAAATAGCTTAATAAATACTTGCGTATTTATTACGCATCTTTATTTTACGTAAAAGAGTTTACATTACGCGTATATTTTATATTTATACGCATAATTTTTTTCTTATTTTATGAAAATAAAATTATAAAATTAAATTGTTTGTCCAACTACTTGTAAATTTGTTTCAACTATCTTTTTCAAGGTAAAGGTTGCCTGGAAGAGATCGCTGCAACTGCAAGCGATAAGGCAGCCTTTTTTTATCCAAAAAATAAACAGATTTTATAGAAATAAACAGATTTTCTGAACTAATTTTTTTGAATCAGCCTTCTTGCTCAGCTTCCAGGTCAAAATCACAGCTGCTTTTCCTTTAATATGTCAAAGTATGTGTTTTTTTTAAAGATGCGTTCACGTACAACCCAATTTAAACCTAGTTTCGAGCTGGCGCCAAAATTCAAATTAATAATCTGACTTCAAAATTTATGTCCTAATATTAGGCCGCTGGGCCGATATTTGATGTTTTTTAAATCCAGTTTGGGCCTGAAGGACTACTGAACGTATATCCTAAAATTAGGCCGTTGGGCCTTACCACTGCGAAGTGAATCCCATAGAGTTAGTTTGGGCACAGGTAAAGGGGCATGTCGCGAGAAATAATAAAAGTTTTAAAATGGCTGACTTGAAACAGTTATTCAATGAAGGGCTGCAATTGGTGACACCAGAACGGTGGTCGAGCTATATTGATCATGTTATAAAGGAAGAGACCAAAATGATGCAGCTCGACCACCTAATTGATAACGTGACAGAAACTTTTATTATTAATGTCACAGATTCGGATTCCGATACCGATTCTTCAGAAATAAATGGTAATTAAGATAATTTATTGCTTTTTTTTTACTTTTTCGTACATTTTCCACCAGATTTTCAAAAATCTGTAGGTAGGTCAGATAGAAGACTGTAACGTTTACCTATAAGGTAAACAATCTTTACAAGTTACTATGCTAGTGAACCTGGTGAATAAATAAATTCAAATCCTCTAACAATAACGACAAAACGTAATGTGGTCGGTCGTCAGTTTGTCTTTTAGAACAATTAATTAATGAAAATTGAAATTAACTAAATTTATTTTCAAAAAGATTCAATCACAATCTTTGAATCACATAACTTAATCAATTGGGTACAACACTATTTTTTTACCATTTTTAAATACAATAACGTGGCAACCCACCAAATGTCAGTTTAGTCCATCTGAATAAAAATCAGACTATAGCGATACAAACGTCTAAAATATCTCAAATGATGCACAATAATACTAGTTATAGGGCAAATGAATAATAGTTGAAGAACTACTGAAAATAAAGAAGTGAAAAGAAAAAGAAGTCACGTTTTTATTTTTACTTTTGACATCGATTTTCAAATATTTCCCTCCCACACAAAAACTAATCGCGCGAGCTCACTGCCGACAGGGGAGCAGGGGGAGTAACCGTTTCGCCATCTTATTCTCTAATAATGCACTAAACTACAGCGCCGCGTTTGGAAAATATGGGCCTGACTAATTGTGTCCGAGTGGCTAACTGTTCCACAACTGACCCTACTTATAGACAACTAGTAAAATACAACCTGTTACATAACTAACCAAAAAAAAGAATATTTTTCATTATCATCAGTCGATGAAATAATCACATCACTAGTCTAGGTCAGGTGCTATACTACCTGGCGAACAAAGTCCGTTTCGGCATACATTGCTGGTTGACTTAGTTTCTTGTATTGATGACATTCATGTAATAGCCAGCAATGTAGACCGAACTGCGCTGCGCCGCGTCGGTAACTTCTTTTGAACTTTGAGCTGTCAAAATTAGTGCTGCGATGCCACGATTAAAAATAAGTGTAATTTAATCAAAAAATGTTTTTTTCATAGTTTTCAAAAACGATACTACGGCTCAAATTTTTTGTAAATTGACTCTTTGCAACGGACCTTTCCATACCCTTTCAGCTTTATTGGTTGTTTTGTAACACGTTGTATACTTTCAATACCCTTAACAAAGGAACTAGACATAGAATGTTTTTTATTTCATCATTTTTTATTAATTGTCATGTTGTTTATCAAATGAAAAAATAAAAAAATTATCTCGCGGAATCATTTAAAAAATAAGGCAGGTTTACCTATTGTTTCCCTAAAAATATGGCGAAATATCATAAAAACCATAAACCGGAGAGGATACGTTTGTATCGCAAAAATGTCGCTAAATAATCTGTTAACTTATTTCAAAAGTAAAAAAATTACAATTTTCATTGTAAAAAAGCGAGAAAAATCGACTTATTTGAAAACAAGTGAATTTTGCGATTTGTATGGGAAGTCGTCTACATGAAAACCAGACATAGAAAGTGTTTGCCCTTCACATATTTTTTCAAATACGCTATGATACGTAACATATCAAAAATTTGAAATATTCACGCAGCTTTTTTTACCTACATTTCCTGCGGTCTACCTACTTTAAAAACAAAACGAATGACAGCTAGCATGAATGCTCGGGTTGTACAATTTCGGATTCCAGCATTTTCCAGCTTTTTTAATGAGATACCTAGCTACTTATTTATGAGTTTTTTTTGTTGTTCCTTATCATCAGCCTGACCTCTCTACTTTCTCACTAGAAAAATTTCACCCTGTATGCATTTTTTGTTGCGTGAGAGGGTGAGAGCGGCTAGGGTTGTTTCTAGGCGCACGCATTGCGTAAGTTATCTCGGTAGGTACCTTTATTAATTAGATTTAGTTAAAATATAAAAAAAGATGTTTATTTTAGATATTCATCTATTTACCTCTCGTGGGTGCTGGAGCACCTGAGCACCCACAGAGTCGGCGTCCCTGACACAGGAAACCTTTTTAAAAATATGCACCCCAAGAATTCATGTTAATTTTGACATCAATTTTTAGCTGCTCAAAAAACGTATCGCGTTTTTTCTTTGCACAATATTTGTAGCGCATTGTGTGCGCCCCTACTGTATTGTACACCCTAGTACTATTATATATTCTGTGATTGTACGCCATATTTATTGTTTTGCTATTACAGCGCCACCGTGGCGGAATTTAGTACTAGTTCGTACATATTGCCGGGCAGCCGGGCATTATGCCATACGGCAAAATGAAGTTTTTTTGGCGGTACACATAATGTCGACGGTATACATACGTCAGATGGAAATATACAAACGGCTTTTCGTTTGTAAACACACGAGCTATTATGTAGAAGGCAGATTTTGACATAGTGACTTCGACATATATACTATGCCGTCATCTAAGAAGGTTCCATATGATTTCGATGGCAATGCAACAGAAATGCATGTTCGTTTCATTTTTAGTATTGTCCATTTGGTTTTTTATAAATATAAAAAAACGGTGGTCCTTACAATCAAATGAAATATGTGCCTAAGTAGCATTTTAACTAAGCTTTAAAATGATATGTTTTTATATCAGTCGAAATTGATCTCCCGGTAAAAGACGTCACCTTTGACATCCAAGGTTCTCCACATTTTATACAAATAGGAGAAATAAATAGATGCAAATAGGTATCACACAGACAAATGAAACCTTTTTCGCGCAGCGCTACTAGACACGCCTTTTGTCAAAATTTCATACAAGACAAGCCTGTAATTTTTGAATGTTTTTGAACGCGTTTGTCATTTGAGGTGATAGCTCATTTAACCGTTCCGTACGCGTCATATTTTGAAATTTTGTATGAAATTCTATGCCACTTAGGGTGCTGTGCGTACGGTTCGGAACAGAGTGCGTTCACCCTAAAGTGTTGCCACAACCGTCTATTCAAAATACACATATCCGTCGCCAAAACCTAAATTCGGAGTGTATGAGATTGAATAAAAAAGGGAATGAATGGAAATGAATGAAAGGAATGAATGAAAATGGCCCCTTCATCCCCGTTATTTTTCCTGTGGTCCAGGACAGGTGTCAGCTGTCATACTAAAAGTCGTTTAAATCAGAAACTATGCGTGCTAGACTAATAGTTTCTTGGAAAAGTTGTAGGCTTTAACGAGATCTACATGACAGGTGTCAGCTGTCACACTAAAAAGTCGTTTAAATCAGAAACTATGCGTGCTAGACTATTAGTTTCTTTGGGAAAGTTGTAGGCCTTAACGAGATCTACATGACAGGTGTCAGCTGTCACACTAAAAAGTGGTTTATATCGGAAACTATGCGTGCTAGACAATTAGTTTCTTTGGGAAAGTTGTAGGCCTTAACGAGATCTACATGACAGGTGTCAGCTGTCACACTAAAAAGTGGTTTATATCGAAAACTATGCGTGCTAGACTATTAGTTTCTTTGGGAAAGTTGTAGGCCTTAACGAGATCTACATGACAGGTGTCAGCTGTCACACTAAAAAGTCGTTTCAATCAGAAACTATGCGTGCTAGACTATTAGTTTCTTTGGGAAAGTGGTAGGCCTTAACGAGATCTACATGACAGGTGTCAGCTGTCACACTAAAAGTGGTTTATATCGGATACTATGCGTGCTAGACTATTAGTTTTTTTGGGAGTTTTGTAGGCTATAACGAGATCTACATGACAGGTGTCAGCTGTCAAACTAAAAAGTCGTTTATATCGGAAACTATGCGTGCTAAACTTAAATTTACCTACCAGCTGCTATTACCTACATAAAATGGTTTTATAATGGTAAAATAACTGAGTAGCGAGCGAGGCTTAGAGATTAAATATGTTAATGTTTTTGATTGGATCAAGTTTATTGGGTCTTGCACTCGTTTTCCAAAAACGATCGCAAATCAATCACATCAAGCCCTACAACTTACGTAAAGAATTATTATAATATTAGTGTAAACATTTATTCAAAGTTGCTTTCAGAAATTAGGTGATCCGGGTGAACCATAAGTAAAACCCCTGCCCTTGAGTCCACCTATAGCAGGTGGACTAGGTGCACCACGGGAAAAAAATACTCGTGGTTCACGTAGGCATTTTCACCTTTTCTTGTGGACTCGTACTGATAGATGACTGAATGTCAGTGTTCTAGAAACTGACATCCTCTGATATTATAAAAGATTACGTGTCAGCCAGGAAAAACATTCAATGAGTTGAATGAGACAACTTTTGTCTGTCGTGTTTATTTTTTTAGAATTAGGTACATAGATAGGTAGATAACAGCTACGTAAAAAAAATGTTCTCATTTTTTGTTTAAGTAGTTTTTTCACCAAATCACAACGAAGATCCAGATAATAAATAGGTATATTGCCGAGTAATGTTGGCGTTGAATAGCATCACCCCATCTATCTACCCTTGAGTGTTAAAAACCAATTAAGTCATTCCAGAGAATGGGCAGCAAAATTCTCTGTGAATACATCACCTTGAACTGCGCTTGCCAATCCGCCTGCCAAGCGTAGTGAGTATGGCAAATACCCGCCTAATAAGGGAAGGCCTATGTCTAGCAGTGGACTGTTGCGGCTGTTATAGTTCAGCATGTTTTATTGTATCATAAGTATTAGAGTAAGGGCGATTTACAAACAAAATGATAAAATTACAAATAACACGTGGGAGTCAAAAAAGGACGTCAAGTTCGAGAAATATAAGCTGGTGGCAACACTGGGAATGGCAATTCGGTAAACCAAATGACACGCTATATTGCTCAAAGGGCGTCTCTATCGGGGACCGCGAATGACGTTTTGGTTCTCTGTGAGGTATCATATCTTTCGCGATTGATGGGATCCAATCCTTTGAGTCTACTTCACGAATGATGAGTCGTGCCGCATCATTACCGGCACACTCAAACCGACGCCACTTTCCCACCTGTACTCGCTAGCCGGGATTGCCCCTCCAAGTAGTCGCAGACATGCTGCCTGCTTAATGGAAAAATCCAAGCAACAAAACGACAGCACAACCACAAACTGCCAGAATCACGTCTAAAGAGTCGTAATAGCTTCACGAGGCATGATTACCCGGTAGAAACTGAAGCCTCAAAAATACGACCAGAGCACTGGGCAAAGTTGCTCCCACCTGATGAGTCCCATCTGCCACTTGCCGAGAAGCTCCCCCCTGGTGGTGATCTTCCCCTGGGCAGTCTGGAAGTCTCTCAACAGACTCCGGGCTGGTGTAGGAAGGTGCTACGAAAACAGAGTCAAGTGGGGTTTCTCGGTGACCGACAGTTGCGATTGCGGTGCTGGGTCATTTACTAACCATGGGTCATTTACTAACCTGTCCCAATTGCCCAAACTCATGCACGCTACAGGACCTGCAGGAAGCAAACCCCAGAGGCATTTCTGTGGCCAAGCATTGGACAAAAATTATATAATTGTTACCGTCGACTCGATGAAGAAGACTTCACGAATATTTACATCATTTTAGTTAGCTTTTTATAAACTGTTGTGCGTTAAGTAAAGCACAAACTTCTCTATCACATGGCGGCATTTAGTTTATTGTTTGTATGTTTATTTTTTAATCGTTCTGAAAATAAATATTTCGGTAATTTGTTCAGTTTCATAGTCTGAATGGATTTCATAGTCTATGAATATTCGGAGAGATGTCTTTTACATCCTGAATCAAATATATTATTTACCCTATTTAAGCTTTAGATAGCTGAAGGAAGCTACGTACCTACTTACCTACTCGTAAAACTATGTGAAACTAGAGACCCTATTCTGTGGTCTCTATCATAGCCAGCTGAAATGGAGCCTATAATAATGGATGAAGCTATCTAACTTTGTAACAAGCAGGCAAGTGACGCTCTGTAAACTCCATCAGGCGCTCGATTCAATAATTTACTGTAACTACCTACCTACTTAGGCATATTGGGTGTAAGGGACGGTGTGTACCGAAAACTTCGCAGACACCCCGTAGTACCTATATTTTGTACAAGGTGGACCATAAAGTGAAGTCAATACGTAATTTAAATTTCTTATCCGAATCACCCCCAATTATTCCGAGATTTTTTGTAGCTTCGGAGTTATTCAACATAAAATGTTGTATTGTAAAAATTTTACTGGCAGGAATATTTTTCTCTTTTTTGTACAATAGAAAGGAATATTCATCAAGATTATGCTACCGATCGATCGAAAACTGCTTTGACAGAAGAAAAAAAACGAATAAAATCCTGTACGATAAAATTTTATGAATAACTCGGAATCTAATAAAAAACGCGGTACATGCATGGGGGTGATTTGGATACCCCCCAGTATAAGGAATTTAAATTTTGTCTATTGACGTTGCTCTCTGGTCCACCCTGTATTATCTTTGACCCCGTATACATCATGGCATAGGAAACTTTTGATTGGTTTTCAAAGAAACGGGTAGTAGGAGTGGATACCCTAGTGATGCCTTTTATCCGCTTTTCACACAAACTTATTTCCCTGTTTCGTTCATAATTCTATTTTTTTACATTAAGTACTTTTCATTTGTAAAACAGGTACTTAAATTTTCAAATTTTCTTAAAAAACCAAATACTTTTTGTGTGTTTGTTTCCTTAGGTAAAAAATTGGTTAATTTTATTTATTTTACAGCCTAATCTTTTATATAATATTTTATAAGGAAGCAACAGAATCAATACATAAGTATAATATGGAGATGCATTTTTGCCTCTGTCTTTCGTGGAATTCGCTATCTCCTCCTAAACCACGTAACGGATAATGTTGCGTTTTATTTTTCAAGTTGCTACGGGTGACACCGGCCGCTAGTTTATGTTTAATTTATATTTTCCAAAAGAAAAAAACATGGTGCCTGATGAAAACAACACAAGAAAAATAACAATAGAAATTCAGGCGTAGATTTCCTTTCATTTTGAATAATTAAAATTGTAATCTGAAACAAAGGCACATTTTAATCCAGATCACCTTGCTTCAAGGTGGAGTATTCAGTGAGGTTCATCCCAGATAAGGGAAGTGCGTCGCCCCTTAATGATTGTTTAGGTCCCTTGAACAAGGCACAGACAGCGTGGTATTATTGTACCTGCTTCAGCAGGCCTGCGTTATAAACCTTGATTTGACTACTACCGATTTTCAAATTTATTTTATCTACACTTGTTTAGTTATGTTGGTTTTATAGAATCGAAGGCAGTTTTGTTAAAAACTGCATTAAAAATATGCAGACTTAAAAAATAAATTCCTTACTAAAATCTGTATTATAGTAATTCGATGTCGTAGCTACATTTTTTTTTAAATTAAACGAATATGCCGCTTTTTATTTCTTGTGCCAAAAGTACGTCAATTAAAAAAAAAACGTCACCCGGGAGCCGGGAGGACGAGACTTGAAATTATAAGGACTATTTTATTAATTAATCTTTGTTTCAAATCCTTTTCGAATTGTGTGCCTTTATTTTTATTTATCCCGCCCGAGCCGCGTTTAGAGTAGGAACACAAATTGTTATAAAAAGCGGCCAAGAGCGTGTCAGACACGCTCACAAATAGGGTTTCGTAGTCAACGTTTAAATATCAGGTCTTTCAGCGTTACAAAGTTAATTTTGTTGCTGGTTTGTTTGCAGCTGTATGGGTACCAACAGCAAATTGAAAAACTTTAATATTTTGTTTATCTTAAGTTGTACAGTATTCGTTATAGTTTTCGTGGTAACTTCGTATTAAGAACTATATTCCATATATTTTTCAAATTTTTAGCATGCATACTTTAGAATTTACAGCTGGAACAAATTATGGTTCAAAAACGCCACTTTTAAAAGGAAATATCTCGAGACAGAATCATTTAAGAGACTTTGTTTCAAAGAAACCTCCTTTAGTTTTAAAAGACCTATTCAACGATACCCTACTCAATATTACAGGAGAAAAGAAAAATATTTCCCCGTTTCAAATGTATGGGAAGGAATCCAATAAACAAATAAAATATTTTTTTCCCAACATTTCTAAGTCAACATCTTCACACCAAATTGGATGTCGATACCTCCAAAACTGACGAAGTTATGAGGACGTGGCATACAGACATACAGACAGACAGACAGACAGACATGACGAAATGATAAGAGTTTCTAGTAGACTACGAAACCCTAAAAAGAGAAAATGATGCACTCCAAATTTTCTCTTTTTTAAGTTTGAATTAGAATGTGACTTACTTAAAGAGAATCTTGTAATCTGAGAAATAAAAACTTTTGATTTTGAATTTGAATTAATATTTACAGATAAATGCTTTTTAATTTTAAAAGTTGTTCAGTTTCCATTTTAACAATTGGTTGAAAAGTTACTTGGGTAGTTACAAAGGTCGTTCGGTTGCTGGTTCAGATGATAGTCTTGCAATCGCCATGGTGCAGTGCGAAGGTTTGAATAATTTTTCATACTTTTTTTGTAGAGTATAGCATAGTGTATGCAACTGCATATAATAAAGCTTTAGAATGTTCGTGTCAAATTATTATCACACGCGGCTCAGACATTTGCGTTCTAAAGCCTTCCGTTTAAAGACAATTATTGCATAAACTACTTTTAGCGTTATATTATAATGCCTATCACCTATTGTATCAAAAATAATAATATCTTTACAAACATTGAATATGATCAAAATTATATAATTAAATTACATCTTGGAAACAAAATAAAATAACTTAAATGACATCTTTAACCATTGGTTTAGTAAAATAAGTACAATAATTTATTTCATGTAATCTGTCATTCTTACGTAGAGGAACGTGTCATTGTTTATTTGTGACGGAATAGTAAATACACCTGTGTATATAAGGTGTAAAAAAATCAACTGCAAATGTTTTAAGGGGTAAACCAGCCCATGAAACTGAACAACTTTCCCCAAGGAACCTAGGTCGAAATGTGAAAAAAAAATTACCTCCCATACAAATTGACTCGGTCAGCTGGTACATTTTGTATGGGAGGTCCAAAAACTTTTTTCATATTTCGACCTATGTTCCTTAGGAAAAGTTGTTCAGTTTCACGGGCTGGTTCACCCCTTAAAATATTTGCAGTTGATTTTTTTACATACTGTATTTTTATTTGCGGAGTTACAGATTGTATAAATATGACAGTTTCGATGTCATACCATCTGAATTTCATACCCGGTGTATGCGTATTCTGAATTAACTAAGCAAGCAAAAGAAGTACGCAGACTTTATTTTTCGGCACACTTGATTCTGTGCGGCAACTTTCTTTCATTAAAATCTTTCTTATAATGATAATTTCTTATAAATAGAACAGGAATATTTCCAAGTCTTACCAGAGTTGTGTGCAAATGAGAGTTGATTATTTCAGGAGCCAATTTCATCAACAGACATGCCATTGTCTGCTCCATTGGTCCGCGAAAACGAGACATCAAGACACCCATCTCATTATCGCTCAGATTACTAAACAACAGGTGCTTACACAAAACCTGATCCGCGTTTCCATAAGAAAAAATTCTCTGGCTTTTTAACCTGCGTTCCGGATTTTTTTTCTACTAGATATGGATATATTTACAAAATTAAATTTGATGCTATCGCCAGCAAACCTACCCTTTTAAGCGGTATCTTAAGTTTACTGGTTTTTCATCTTACTAAGAAAAATCAGTAGATTCTTTAGAAAAATGTAATTATGATTCTAGGTCAACTAGAAAATAGACTTTGTATTAGCAAATTCCAAATTTTAATTAGGATTCCAAGAATAGTATTATCTCCATTTATTGTTGCTATTGGAGATACCTACCTACACAAACAAAAAAGCTATTAATAATTTTTACATTTATTTGATCAAAATTTTAATTTAATTTAAATTATTTAAAGGCACAACAGTACTCTACCTTTGAAATAATTGTATAGGTACCTAGATTTGTTAAAAACCTGCAACGTTTATTATATTTATAGCATTCAGAAACTATCAACTTCTTGGATATAGGCTGTGTCATGTAAAAAGAGTATAGCAAAGTTTTGACAAGATATACCTATAATTAATAATGAGCAAAAAATTTACACACTGTTATATTTACATAAATAGATTACATAAAAGAATAACCAGTAATAAACTATATTGTAAAATATATTTCAGCAAAAATTATCGTGGAATATCAGAAGATATGTCAGCAATAACATAAGCGACGGCCGTCCAAAAAGCGGTTATTAAATCTAAAGTATCAGGATCTTCAATATTCATTGTATCGCCAGCTGTATGATGGAACCAATAATATTTCTCCCAATTATTATAAAGTGAGGCTCCTGGTACACCTTTTTCAATAATTACAGATATATCAGTACCAGTAGGGTTCTGTTCAACAAGTGTAGAAGAGTTCATAGCTACAAACAGTTTTAAAACTTCAGCTACAATGCATCTTGCTTCTTCTGTTCCAGCTACGTATAATCCAAGTGGTACCCCGTCCCTTCATCTGATTCCATTATAAAGTTTATATTATTGATTTCGTGTCTGTGTTTTTCTTCATACGCGTTAGCACCTATCAAACCGTATTCTTCTGCAGTCCATAAAATAGATCGAATAGTTCTTTTTGGTTGCAAATTGAGACGTTTTAATACAATTGGAACGGCCCAGCTTACAATCATGCCATCACCATCGTCCATAGCACCTTCGCCTACATCCCAACTATCTATATGTCCCGATACAATAACTAGTTTTTCTGGAAATTTATTTCCTTTTAAATCAATGAGAGTGTTTCTTGATGTTTTGGTATCGAATGTAGAAAACATTTCTATTTTTAAAACAACTTTTTCTCCTCTGTCATAAATACGGCGTATCAAATCTGCGTCTTCCAGAGTTATGGCAGCAGAAGGAATTTTAGTTACATTTTCACCGTAAAATTGTACTCCTGTATGTGGAGAATAGATTGAAAATGGTGTTACTGATCGTATTAAAGAAGCAACAGCTCCTTTTTCCGAAGCTTTAGTGGCACCTTCTCTTCTATAAGCATTTGTTTCTGAATAAGTGGTAAATTTAGCATCAAACAAAACAATTTTGCCTTCGATTTCTTCGTTTGATTTTTCCATTAGAGAATCAAAACTAGAGACGACTACTACTTCAGCTGTCAAACCTTCTGAGGTGTACTTACACTGTTACCCAAACCAAATAAAGCTATGTTTTTCTTCCTTGGTTCTAACATTGTAATTTTTTCTTCGCCTCTTTCCCAGTGAGGTACCTGTGAATTCAAACAACTACCATTATAGTAAATACTACGTATCACAAAATTCATAAACTGATAAATAAAATATAATTCAAACACAAAATCCAGAGACACAATACAAATATTGCAAAAGTGTTTTTCTGCAATATTACGTGGAGAGGTTACCTCTACTTCTTCCGTAGTAATATCATTAACATTTTCTTCTTTTGTGCGCTGAATCATGTAATCAATGGATCGCTCTAGTACTTCAGATCCCGATGGTCTTCCGCCGAATTTATCCACAAATCTCGCCAACCTGAGAGTGTATTTGAAAATCTATGAATCTAGTTGAACATATTTGTACGTAAGTAGTAAGTAAGTAGTAAGAATTGGATATCTTGGTGTATAAAGAAACGTTTTTAATAGAATGTTGTTCATATTTAATATTAATCTAGCATTGTTTTGATATTTAATTAAGTTTACTGAAAAAACTTGTTTCACCAACCTTATTCTCATTACTTACTCATCATAAGTTCTTCCTTTATACCCTCCCTTTGTTACAAACTCTGTAATCCTATCGACAATATCTTGATAGCCAGCAATTTCTTTCACTGACTCGTTGGGTAATAATTTGTCACAATTGCCATGTTTCTCTATACTTTTACCCTCTATCAAACTAAAAACTAAAACAATTAATAATGCAAGTAGATCTTTCATTTTAACCTGCCAGTTTCAAGCAATGTTCGTACGTAGTAGCTACTGAAAAATATATAATGCATTTCTACTTATTTTCCTTTTAACAGCTTATCTTATCAGCAGAAATTGATTTGATATCTATTGCAGCTCTTCATAGATTTGTTTAGTAAGTACTTGAATGAAGCATCTGTCAAAGTTTCACATTCTTATCGATACTAGAGAGTATCACAGAAAAAACCGAAGACGCTAAATCGGTCACAGATATGAGATAACAGCTGTTATTATCACTTTCCAAATCTTAAGTACAATGGATGTTATATGTATGCAAGTACTGCCTACGTACGTAGTATGTACGTATTACTATGTTATTAAATAAGAAATTGCAGGTGAATACAATTAATAAATATAGGTAAATTACAGGATTATTTATTTCTCGATATTATTTATTTTTCGAAGCTGTTTGTATCAATCTTGCGTGAGTACTTACAGGGGCTCTATATAGAAGAAATGAATATGCGTTTACTTTTAGAGCTTTGGTAGTGTAGTGATTGATGGGTGATCGATCACATTATTCAATATTCATTAACTATTTGGTCAAAATATTTTTATTATTATTATTTAATGTATTTATTTCCTTTTCTCTCCTTTCGAAGGTTTATTAATAGCCTATAGTGTCCCACTGCTGGGCAAAGGCCTCCCCTTCCTTCAAAATAATATTTAAAAAAATGCCATACAATTTCCTTTGTTCTGCTGGTGATTTTTGTATGGGAGGTTCAAATTTTTTTTCATCTCTCTACCTTAACTTTTCACGGTATCGGTCGCTAGTAAAATTTATAATTATGTAGACAAAACAGCCTACGGAATAGACTTTACTGAAAATGGAGTGATCTTTTTATGTGGGACACCAAGTTGTCCAGCGTGTCGGTGCCCTGGTGTTAGAGGTTTGCTAGCTACCAGTGTTAGTGCTGAGGTGTTACTACCTACCAGTAGCAGGCCTCTAACATGGTTGTGTTAAGACCGCCGTCTAAGTTAGCATAAAGAGACTGACGGCTAAACGTTTTCTCCGAAGCACGGAACCATGACTCTTTTCGAAATATCATATGGTGAGGAAATAATTCGGGTGCAATAAATTAAATTAAACATTTTTATCGGCAAATAATTTATTTCAAGACTTTACAGATTGTAATAGGTAACCATCAGGAAAATTTATTTATCGTGGGGATGTCTGCAGATATGTCTGCAATCACATATGCGACTGCAGTCCAAAATGCCGTAACCAAATCCAAAGTATCGGGGATCTTCCACATTCATTGTGTCACCTTCAGTGTGATGGAACCAGAAATATTTAGCATTATCGTTATAAAGAGAAGCTCCTGGTATGCCCTTACCTGTCATTACTGCTATATCAGAACCAGGAGAGCTTTGTTCAATTAATGTAGATGCATTAATGGATTCAAATAACTTCAATACTTCAGCTACAATACATCTTGCTTCTTGGGTACCACCAACATATAATCCAAGCGGTGTGAAGGTGCCTTCATCGGACTCCATTATAAAATTTATATTATCGCTCTCATTTCTGTGTTTTTCTTCATATGCGTAAGCGCCAATCAAACCTAGTTCCTCTGCAGTCCAGAAAATAGACCTTATAGTCCTCTTGGGTCGTAAGTTAAGTCGTTTTAGAACAACAGGTACTGCCCAGCTTGCTATTAGACCACCACCGTCATCCATAGCTCCTTGTCCAACATCCCAGCTATCTATATGTCCTGATACAATAACTAGCTTTTCCGGACTTTCGCGTCCTTTTAAATCGATTAGAGTATTTCTTGATATCTTATTAGTATCGAGTGTAGAGAACATTTTATATGTAAAACTACTTTTCTCCTCTATCATATATCCTTCGTATTAAATCAGCATCTTCAAGGGTAATTGCTGCAGTGGGAATTTTAGTGATATTTTCATCATAAGTTTGAGAGCCAGTGTGTGGGGTGTTGATTGAAAAAGGTGCTATCGACCTCACTAAAGAAGCAATAGCTCCTTTTTCAGCGGCTTTAGCTGCACCTTGTGACCTGTACACATTAGTTTCTGAATATGTGGTAAATTTGGGATCATACAAAACAATTTTTCCTTTAATTTCTTCATCTGACTTTGCCTTCAATTCTTCAAAGTTAGAAATGACTACTACTTCAGCTGTTATGCCTTCTGGAGGCGTGCTCACGCTTCTTCCTAGTCCTAACAAAGCGATGTTCTTCTTTCTTGGTTCCAGCATTGTAATGTTTTCTTCGCCCTTTCCCAACGTGGTACCTAGGAATAAAATTTTAACCGTAAAGTCTTTCATGAATAATAAATAGGTCAATACATTTTACGGACTATGTACACTGCACATAAGTTTGTGTGTGTAGTTAATAATATAAAAAAACTGTCAATAATGCCAATAATGGTAAAATGATGATGATGGTAAAAACTGAACAGATGAGTTTTCATTTAACTTTTGAGTGTAAAACTATAAACGGAATCAGATTTTTAACAAAACACTCACAGTTACTTCCTCCGTTGTGATATCGTTAATGTCTTCGTCCTTGGTGAGCTGAATCATGTAATCGATTGATTGCTCCAACACCTCCGTGCCTGAGGGTCTTGCTCCAAACTTGTCCACAAATTTCGCCAACCTGGAATGAAAACAAAGTAAAATGTGAGCAATATTGAATTGACTGCTATATAAAATAACAAGGAATAAAAATAGGAATACAATTCAAAAATCTTTTTCAGTAAATGGACTAACATCCGAGTTTATTATCCTTTTTCTTGTTCGTAAGCAAAACCGTCAATTTCAGGCTTCTGAGTTGGTAAATTTTTGGATCTTTTGTCAACTTCTTTCTTTTTCGGATGTATATCGAGTCGTCAGATGACCCGATGAGTTAGAGTTTTTCAGCCGCTTACTACATCGACTGAAATCACTTAGGTGCTAAACGTTTCGAAAAGATATACCTACTTGGATTTGTTCGTTCCTTTATATTTGCTTACAGCAGGTATAAGGTTGAGTATATATTTTTATGTTGCGTTTTTTTCTTTATTAATACAATTTCTTAATACAACCGTTCCGAAAAATCAATATCGGAACAGAAAGTATAAATATTCAATTTTTATTAGATATTTTCTGCGAAATACGATGAGAGCTATATAATACCTACCTAGTCTCAATTTTAAGTACCTATGTTTTAAGAAATATAATTTGACTTGAATTTAGCGCGGTAAACTAAAAACGTCTCAAATTAGATTTCATAAACTATAAGTATAACAAAAAAGATAGCTTCTGTCAAATAAATTTGACGTCAAACTTTTCAGTTGTCGAAAAGGTATTTATGGTATTTATGTATGTATGCGTTTTTGTAAGTATGTATGTATGTATAAGTATGTTGTATTTATGTATGTAAAGTAATAAAGCATAGTTTATATCCCTAATAATATCTTGTTGTTGCATTGTATTGTCCCCACAAAAATATCATTTTCTCACTACCGACGGGTTGGCTGGAAGAGATCTCTTCTTAGAGATAAGCTCGCCTTTGCGCACACTATCTAAATAATGTAATTTCTTGTACTTTTATGCAATAAAGAATATATATAAGGTATCAGCCCTTAAAAGTTAAAGTAGATCCGTTAGTCAGGTAAGCTAAATGTTTAACATTACTCTAGGTAGGTGCCTATGTACTTACTCATCGTAAGTTCTTCCTTTAAAATCCCCCTCAATGACAAACCGTGTTATGTCATCTACGACATCTTGATACTTGGCTATTTCTTCAATCAACTCATTGCTTAATAATTGTCCACAACTATCTTGCTTTTCTAAACTCTTTCCGTAAATCAAACTTATTATTGAAAATGTTATCGATAAATTTAAATAATTCATTATTCCACCCGACCTGAACGAATACAAAAATGATATGTATGATAAAGACGACCCTTTTGTACCAATATCTTAATGGCATATCTTATCTGTAAAATTCTGTAAGTGGCCAGTCATCACATATTTCATCTCATCTTATAGATATTAAATACTTGAAGTATCAGCCGATATCTTACGTATAACTATCGAGCTAGACTAAGAATACAGGGTGTTAGGGACAGCTCTCCGAATACTAATAGGGTGCAATCAGACCATGAAACTGAACAACTTCCCATTGAAAAAAATTTCAGGAGACGTAAAAATTTTTTTGACTTCCCATACTAAATGCAGTCAGCTCATCGTAATTTTGTATGGGAGGTCGAAAAAATTTTTACGTCTCCTGAAATATTTTTCTATGGGAAGTTGTTCAGTTTCATGGTCTGATTGCACCCTATCAGTATTCGGAGAGCTGTCCCTTACACCCCGTATATACCTACTATCAGCAGCACCTCGAGACATCCACTTAGAGATTAAGACATACTGGTTATGCTTTCTAACTGATTAAGAAACTAGTGTATAGTAATATTAAAAACAAAACACCTACTCAATATATTACATAAGGAACGCCTGAAGTGAGTGGGCGGTTGCATTATTTATGTTTTTAATTTGAGAAATTTCATATACAATATATTAGGAAGGGATAAGAATAACAACCATTTTGTTTATTGACTTTTTATAAGTAATTAGGTGGTGCTTGTATGGTAATTTTCTTTTGCAAATAGGTACGCAAAAGTATTGTAAAGGCATGCTATTTGAAATACCTACTTGATACGGCTATTAAAAATTAATCTAAGATTAATATTATGCGATCAAAATTTTCAAATAAGTACCCATTAATATTTGATTGAACATACCTATCTACTTTCATATAAATAAGGCATACAGGAACAGAAATTAATTAAAATACTTAAATTAGGGCATACACATAAGCAAGCCAGATACAGATTCTTATTGTGAGTATTTTGACTTTCTTATTTTTACTAGGTACCTACGTAAATACCACCTATATCTAAATAAATAACCAGAAATCTTACGGCAATCTACAATATTCCATTTTCTAATAAGAATGTATAGCTTTTAATATCAGTTCAGTCGCATGATTGGATCCATGACGTAAGCTTTAGATTATTGTGTAGGTACTTCATTATAGTTAGGTACTCACTCGTCATAAGTTTTCCTTTTGAAAGGTCCGGATACAACATAGTCAACGATATCTCTTACGGCCGTATCATAAGAAGCAATCTCTTCAGCTAGTTCACCAATGGCACAATTTTTCAGTTCCGAATATGATTTCACTCTTTCTTGGGAGCACAGTGCACTTGACTTACTAAACTTCCAGCAGAATCACACACGGTAGTTTTAAATACATTATTTATGTATTTGAACTATAGCCGTGCGTTGGCCAGAGTAGAAGATAAAGTACTGTCATAGAATAGTGGATGCCCTTGTAGGTCAGTAACTCGCGATGGTCAACACCTAGGTACGATATAATTGTTGTTAGTAAACATAGACGAACATAGTGATATCTTTAATTCTGTGCAGTGTTTTATTTCGTGTTGCATTACTAGGTGTTGTGAATAACCGCGAAAATCTAAAACTATTTTTTTTAGTTGGGTGGGTAGGTAGGCATACTACCATTATTACCCGTCCAAGGAAGAGTGCCATAGGCTGATTTTATATGATATGTGGTAAGTATGTATACAGTTAACGTAGTGATAGCTTTTCTTAATATGGATGTACCATAAATTATGTACAGATAAATATGTACATAATATAGGGTCTCAGAAGAAAATTACCTACGCTTGTGTACCGTGCACGTACAAATGAAGTACGGGCCGTATCTATTATGGACAAGTAACAACACTACCCTGAAGTTTGTTAGCTAAACATCAGGCAAGAGTGATCCTTCTGTAAAACCTTTGTTTTGTGGCTGTACTGTAGAGCATTCTATTGAACGGCAGTGAATATGATGGCGCACATCCGTCGTTTGTATTCACGCTGAATTGGCTCATTATGCGGCCGCTAGTACTGCAGTGTGCATTAATATACACATTCAATATAACCACTCTTTATCCCTCACGATGTGAGTAAAGTATTGTCATATGGTACTTATCTCATATAAGTCAAGCCGTATAGGATTATGATCAGTATTTGGGGATATAACTTTGTGTGTAAAAACATTGTGTGTGTAAAGAAAAACCGCTCTGGGATATCAATAGATATTTTATAAAGTGATGGTGACTTACCAACAACGAAGATTATATATTTTTTTTACCTACCAAGTAAAAAAAAACTAGCGCTCAGTTTCTTATTATTTTTTCCTGAAATACACACAGACCACTAAACGCAATGGGTTTATTGCATATTTTCATCAAATCGTGTTAAATGGATGATTCAATGAGTCAGTTGCTTGCCTTGCAGTACTAGGTATAAGGTAAACTAATAACCATGTGATTATTTTTTTAACAAGAGTCACCACGTACGTGCTATCGCTAGCAAATCCACCTACCCATTTATGGGACCAGCTCACACTTATTTTTCATACAAACACTAAGAAAAACGAATATAAATTGATCCCTTAAATGGCTTAAACCAATTATAATCGATAAATTCGTGCATTTAAGTGGCATGTTCAATTAACTTTTTATCTAAGATTTTCTGCGCGTGTTTAAGTACTAACGTAAGTACCAACTACCTATGCTGTGTGTGACGTTAAATACTTCTAGAGATGCAAAGAAGTAAAAGAAAACATCCGTCACAAGCATAGCAACTTTCTTCTCACAAGCTCGACCTAGAAATGCTATTCAGTATAATGAATATATTATAACCTACTTAATAGGTGATTTACTGAACCACCAAGTCGCGAGCTGTTTTCATTTGATATGTGTCACGAGCTTTTTTACTTTTTTACGTGTCGTTATTGTTTTCAAATACCCACTTAGATAGTACTTTATGATCCTTCCCTATCCACTGAAAGTGTGCGAATCAGCTGATTCAGAAAAAGCGATAAGCCTACTCGCCCACTTCACCATATCCGATGTGGTTTGCCAACTGGCTCGCTTTGCTCACTTGCGCGGTTGGCGTGCTTCAGCAATTACTTAGCGAACAGCACTGAGAGAATTTTAAGTAAAAAGTAAGTAAAAACACTATTGCACATTTAAAACGCAAACACATAACAGAAGAACTTAAACTACAAATGCGCAATGGCGGCCTTATCGCTTAAATTTTATACTCGTAAAGTTAGTGAGTACAAGCATGAAGCCACTGTTGGGCAAAGGTGTCCCTCCCCTTCTTCCATTTATAAAAAAGTGAACAAAAACTGCTACAAGGATATAACCTATCCAGAAAGAAGCTAGGTAAAATCACTGCATGAGAGTAGGTACCTATTTAGCAAAGTTCGATTAATTAATACCTATTCATATGAATGCAAATAATTGTAACGCCACTGAAAGGTATCGTAAAGTTAGTGAGTACAAGCATGAAGCCACTGTTGGGCAAAGGTGTCCCTCCCCTTCTTCCATTTATAAAAAAGTGAACAAAAACTGCTACAAGGATATAACCTATCCAGAAAGAAGCTAGGTAAAATCACTGCATGAGAGTAGGTACCTATTTAGCAAAGTTCGATTAATTAATACCTATTCATATGAATGCAAATAATTGTAACGCCACTGAAAGGTATCCCAATCTAAATAGTAAACTGACATAGCTAAGGTGAGAAAAACACGTATCTAACGTAAGTAACGATTTTTTGCGCAGCGCTATCGCATGCGTTAGAAACATGCGACTTTTCACCTTATTTTAATACAAATACAGTTTATCACATCGGTTTGACACATTGCACAACCCTATGTCGACGGATGCGCCTGTCAAACTGTTTGACATAAACCAAAAGGCAAAAACGACATGAATGTGCCCATGTGCCAGTCTCCAATTCCACCTTCATTTGTAGAGCGTGCGGAAAGTCATGCCGCTCCCGTATCGGCTTATACAGCCATGAAGAATCTTGCCTCAGACACTGGATAAATCTTCTGTCACAGACATAATGAGGCCAATAATGATGTATGGATATAAGATTTTTTAGACAGTATTGTTCTAACACATGCGTTACGCAGCGCGAAAATAAAGCTTAAACGAACGTTAGGTGTGTTTCTCGCCTAATTTTCTGTTCTAACATGTGTAATTGAACAATAACACTAAACTAACTAATTTGCCAGGAACTATAAATCTCGTCTTATCGCTTTGAGCGTAATGGCGTACCTACCTACATACCAACCCGCTTACTCCTATCTGGGCTGAGAAATTACTACGTAGTACTGATAACCAGGCCCGTTTAGGTGGGAACTGGCCATCTGTTATATCCTACCCAGTTAATTATAACAATTATTTGTTTTTCAATAATGTGTGATGGTTATTAAGTTTATAATTTACCTAAAAGCCCTACATTTTAACACTAGAAAGACGGACTGGGGTCAAATGACCCATTTCAAAATTCCGGCGTCATTATTTTTGATTCTTTTTTGTCAAATTACTAGGTATTCTGTGACTTTTATTAAAATTGCATCAATTTACATGTAGCAGTGTTAAAACAGAAAAATATTAATTTTAATTGAAATAAAATAAACATCTACCTATAAAGACGGCTGGGGTCATATGACCCAAACGCCGCGTAATATTTGTTATTGTAGGTGGTCAGAAATATTTGTTTATTTTATTTATTTAGATTTTGTTGCGTACATTCCTCAGATGACACTGTTCATTGTTTTGGTCGACTTCCTGGCGCGAACAGACTAATGACAGTGCATATTCTATCGACTCCGAGTCTAGTTCTATTGAAAACTATTGTCGAAACGATAATGTCGCGTTCGCTCGGAGATCAAGAAGTCATTATTATGTGATCAAGAAGTGTTGCACTATTTACAATGTATACCACAAGATTTATTGAGTAGTGAGGATGGTGATGATGAATCGTTACGCGCAGAGCCAGAATTTGAAGAAAGTAACGTTAAAATCCAAATTAAAACAGTCACAGGCTACATAAGATATGCAGGGGTCAAATGACCCCAAGCCGTCTTTCGGTGTTAAGCCAATTTTTCAGTCTTTCTAGTGTTAAATCATTATTTTGGTAAAAATTAAGAAATGATTCCATTTCAATGTATTGACATTTAAGTAAAGTTTTCGTAGGGTATCCAAAAATGAAAGTATTCTTAAAGTTTTATAAATGCAAACCTAAACTTTGGCTGTCTTTTAATTAATTTTAGTTAAAAATTCGCTGGACCCATTTAGCGAAAAGTAATTTCAGACCAAGTGTTTGTTACACAAGTTTTTCTCGCTTTTGGTGGCGACCTACTTGGTATAGCACTTCAAACTTGGTTACCCGTAATAGTGTTTGGATTCTCCGTAGACTTTAGTCTATATAAATTGCAAATTGCATGAAATAGAATAGGATGCAGTATGTCATGCAGTTACACCCGAAGAGAAAGAGAGAAAGAATATCACGCAAAGGATAAATACTGATGATTTATGACAAAAGCCTTACTTTTAAATAGTTACCTGTATTTTAAGACAATTTTTCCGACAAGATCTTATTTTGAAATGAGCTTTACAAAGTGACAAATTTGGACACCTTTGGAGAGCTATAGATTTATTTTATTTTATTAGATTTGGGAGCTTACAGCTACTTTTACAATATAATTTTAGGCTTATAGGTACTTAAAAGGCAATTACAAAGCTACCACATATCTATAGTACAAAAAAATTAAACAATGTAGCCCGGTATAAAGAAAAATATAAACGAATTTAGTATCCTACATGAAAAGAGGCAAGCACAAATACTTTTTTTTTATGGAGAAGCAACAGATAAGATAAAAAGTCAATCCAAATGGCTAGGCTACCAAAGAAATCTTTCGCTGCATTAGGGTCATTCTTCAAACGGTCGAAAATTTCGGTCACAGGGTTGTAAATGATAAACTATACAAGTTTGGACATATCGATCGATTGGACATGATTTAACACTTCAATACCTATGTGGAATCGATTAAAAAGTCTTATTTTATATTCACTTAGAATTTCAAAACCCAGTCTGAAAGTTGAAAACGGGAGGATTTTTGGTGTTCTCCGCATGTCACATCTCGCACAAACTTTTTACAAATTATGATTTTACTACTTTTCTTATGTTTTGTACGCATCTATTGTATATCAAAATAATTGTCATAAAGCAGTATATTAAGTGAATGATGAAGAAAATATGTAATGCGTGTAATTTTAAAAATAAACCCGAATATGTATCGGTCACACGATTTCGGACAGTTAGCCCAAGCGTGGTAAAATCGGTCATAACTTCTAAGATTATTACCGTATCCAGCTGAGTTTTTGTTCCTCAAATTATTATGATATGCTTCAATAATCAAGCCGAGTGAATGGGCACCTCAGTGCCCAGAACTAAAAATATTTCCAAAAATAAGGGCTGACACAAGTTTTACTACCCTTGCATGTAAGTTACGTGGATTCAAATTTCTTCTAGAATTAATACTCTTAGAGATTCGTCTTTTACAGGGCTGATTTGTAATAAAGTCGGGACTATTGGTCTATAATTTTATTTAGATGCAATAAAAGATGGCCGAGTTATTATCAAAAATGCTCTGTTTTTGTAATCTGCGTGGAGTAATTTGCGTGGCAAAATACCCACGCAGCTTACAATTCTTCCCACGCAGATTACACAATGATTCTAAGAGTTAAAAAAAGGTTGAAATAACCATTTTAAATACTATTATTTTACCTAATATTCATTAAAAAACACATGAAAAGAATTCTTTTGGCAAATATCATCAAGTTTTTGAGTTTTCATATAGTTATACTTGGACATAGCCAATTTTGATGGATTTGAGTGCATGTTTTGTCAAAACATACTGGACGTTGGCTCTATTCAACCATTTAACTATGTTTCGCAGCAATTCTTCGATGCCAGTGATCGTTGTCTCATAGGCTTGATGTGTATTTTGAGGCCAAAAGTCAAAATTGTAAGGTAGATCAGATAATATGCCAGCGACTGTATTGAGACATAGTGCTCCTGATTAATCTCTTGTGCTGACAATCTTGCTAAATTTATCCTCGCTTGCACTACCTATTTCTAAAAGAAGTACAATGCCAAAGCTCCCTTAACTTGCTTATGTAGGTATCATTGGTTCATAAACAGGGCGATAGCGTTAACTCGATTTACTGTTACGTCATGGTGAGTAAGAAGGTCTCCATCAGACGCGTGTCATATAAGTCTAATGTGCAGCAAACACCTGCAGCTGACCTGTCTTTCTTGCGGATCCAGCCAGGGAGGCCGAGAGGGTCGCATAGGGCTTAGGCAACCCTGCGTATGCCATAACCGTGTCCTGGGCGACACAATATCTGTGGAGAGTCAAATCTTCCTGATATTATTTAAATCTACTGCAATTGACGGAGTTAGGCCATGGTGAGTTAACTTGTTAGTTGCCCCTACCAACTGCGGCCGTCAATATGACTTTCACCTAAGACTACTGGGAATCTTTTTGCGTAAGCTTGGGCAAACGTGGCGAACTTGCCACTTCGCTTGACATTTCGAAGGCTTTTAGCTGGACTAGGTCTGGCAGAAACCTTGACCTGGCACCTCAGCAAGCTTCCTGTTTATGACAATCTAGCTGGTTTTTGTAATCAATAACAGCTATCTCTCTGACCTCATGGCCATTGATGCCTGTGGTCCTCAAGGTTCTAGTCTCTCGGCGATTTTTCCCTTCACAACGGCTTTCAACTACTTAAGTTTGGTATTTATAGGTATGCCGAAGACAGTGCCGTCACAGAGACATTGTCAAGTCCAAATCGGCAGAGCGGAAATTGCGTTCTACAAGGTGTTCCAATGGAAATACATTAAATTGGAGACGTTGTGTAGGCCAGCGTACTGAATAATTTTCATTATGGGGCCAAGTTGTAAAAACCCTTCGTTTAGAAGTAATTAGCAACTAAAGTTTGCTAAATTTAATTGAGTGCCACATTATGAAAAGGCCTTTATTGATTCAAACTTTTATTTATGTCATGTTGCCGTCTTGGAAAAACTTTTAATTTTACCGCCACAACTGTTGCCAAGGCAACGGTTGTGGCGGTAATTTAGTTGCCAAGGTAATAGTTTTGGCGTAGACCAAGGTCAAATGTCATGTTTGTCACAACTGACACAACCAAGACACAACTGACACTACAGACTCAACTGAGCTCTCTGATTGGCCCTTTGTCTTTGCGTCTCTATGGGTGCTCTAAGTCAAAAGGAGTTTTTAGTTTGAGGCGGTAACAAAATAAAGCTGACATCAACAAATAGATTTTTTATCAAAAGTTTTATTTTACATTTAAAACATAGACAACTATGTTTCGAACTTTTTCAAAGATTCTAATACAATGAGTTAAAAATGCAAGGTTGCAATCTTGGATAAGGGGTAATGCATAATGATCGTAGTAAATGTAGGCATTTAGTTTGTATGAAAATTTCAACTTTTTAATTATTCAGAATTTTAAATGGGTGCCATAATGGAAATTGTTCAGTACGATGGCCTACACAACATCCCCAATTTAATGTATTTCATTTGGAACACCTTGTATAGAGAAAGCCCTGGTCTCATTCAATGCTACCACGACACAGGAGCTTTATTGCATCTGAAAGTAGTCCTCTCGACTAGACAACTACTTTTCCGAAGTACACTTATTTCTGTCATTGCGAATAGCTTGACTGGGCATTGAGTTGTCATCAACCACCCATCTAACTAAATTTAAGTATCACCAATTGTTATTTATTATGTTCGCATTAAAGAATTCATATAAAACTCAAGCCTGATCCTGTGTGTAGAAATCCAGCCACCCCTTGGATGACTTAGTCAATAAGTTGCTCTTGATTTGATGGAACTCAATACGACACATATCTGGTCAATACCAATCTACACAGCCTTGCTTTTTGTCGCAAGATGGCCTGCCTAGCAGTCTTCATCATATTTTTATTCAAAATTATGCTGAACCAAGACCTCCACGACTTTATTCTGCCAGCTCCTTTCCACCATAGAACACCTGTAAGTATATTTGGCGGGATACCATCTCATCTATATTTAGTTGCAAATCCACGAATTCGGACTAAGCACTCTGAATTGTCTTTCATTATGCAAACTGAAAGACAGGAACTAAGGTAATCACCTGCATCTGTTGATTCCAAAATCATAAAACCTTATAATCTTTTTATGGTAGTAGTGAAGAAAGACTTATTTTCCATGACATGTCTCCATCACAGACTCTATCTTTGCCTTATAACCTAGACTTAAGTCAAGAATAATCATGTTTCAAGTAAAACTTATAGAAAACTAATGGAAACACAAAGATAAAATTGGCTATGTAATCTGCGTGGCTTGATTTGTAATCTGCGTGGCACACAAAATTTTAAAATTAAATTTCTCGAAAAGTAATTGTGCTAGCAAGGAGCACCAAACTGTTCTATAATCGTGAAAGTATACAGAATCATATTTCATTGTCATCATCTTCAAATTGCTTAAATTAAAATTTGCCACGCAGCTTACGCGGAGAATCGAAATCTGAATAATGACCCATTATTTTTGTGGCGTTGTTTAATGTTTACAAATAGGTCAAATCTACTGTCTGAAGATAATTTGTTAGCGGCACGAAACACTCTTGGTAGGAAGCTATTTCTTCTAAAATTATGATTTTAGAAGAAATAGATATTTAGGGTTATAATACAAGTATTGGTCAGCTACTTTCATTGGCCGTAACAATCGTACGTACCAACGTACCTACTAATTTGCAATAGTAATCGAATAAAAAACAAAAAACTAAACAAACAAACTAAAAGACAAATAAAATTCTTATTACTACAGTAGCAATATTTTATGTTCGTATTTGCTAGACGTACGAACACGGATATTCTAGGGAAGTGAAGATTAAGCGCAAACCTCTGAAGTAAGGCACCTTTCACTTCTGATTTACTTAGACATGTAAGTAAGTTTGTATGTCTACTAACCTTAGAGTATATATAAGCAAGCTATAGAGCGCGCATTAGGCCCCGCGGCGTACTGTCAGAGCGTAAGCAGTTGCAGACGTCAAATGTATGAGAAGTTCAGACATTCAGTTAGTGCTGTCACTGTCGTTTTGCTATTGACAGACAGAGAGGTGGCGCCCAGACTCCTGACGTCAATTCTAACTTTTTAGGCGCACTCTATAGCTTGCTTATATATACTCTAAGCTACTAACCAAATATATTAAACTGTGATATCTAGGTATAAACTTTATTGCATATTGTGATCTAAGTTTTTAGCTCATTGATTATATTTTTATCGTACATGATTTTTTTCCTGATAGCTATTTAATACTATTTCAAGGGTTATGAAACAAAATTTCTCAACAAACGGATGAAAATTTAGAATTATGCTTTCCGTGGGAAAAGTCGTTCAATTATATATTTGCACCATACTTTTCAACATCTTTTTGAAATTTTAATGAAGAATTGTATTTAGGTCAAACTGTATTCGAACTTTCAACTTTTTATCTGCAAAATTAGTCTGTTATCTTATCACATTTGTGTTGTGATAAAACAGCAGAATCCAGTAATAATTAGCGTGTCACATCACAGTCAGTCACAGCTTCCCGACTGATAGAGTCATAATGCCGATTTTTTATACAATATTATTGTTATTACAATTATTTGTTTTAAACAAGTGTAGTGCTAGTGTTGTTATAAACAAATATGATGATAATGATTGTGCTTCAGTCATAGATATTGGAGTAATAGATAAAGTTAAAACTTATAAAAATGTAACTAAATTAATTATGGAAAGTGTCAAAAGTGGTTTAGGAAGTGAAATGTACCAAAAGTAAGTAATTTTCAATGAAGATATTGAAGCTACACTTCTTGAACCTTATGAATCTGTAAAACATATTAGGTGTGTTTTGTTTCAGTTATACAGACTTTATTGACAAGTTTGGAGCTCGCATATCAGGAAGTGTGAACTTAGAAGAAGCTATCGACTATATGATACAATTGTCTGCTAAAAATGGAATGAAAAATGTATTTACTGAAGAAGTTGATGTAAGTAACTTATAGGCGTTATAAGTTCTAAGCGCGATTTAATAATGTTTACATTATATTTTCCACGCGTTTTGATCCTGTCAAACAACAGACAAACAAAGTGTTTTTTTTTATTACCGCGGATAATGTAACAGATTTTAAAATAACTGTTTTTATCTGGATTTCAGGTTCCTCACTGGATTCGAGGAGAGGAAAAAGCAAAAATGTTGCAACCACAAAACAAAACAATTGGCATTCTTGGTCTCGGTTACAGTGTATCTACGCCACTTGAAGGAATCACAGCAGAGGTTGTAGTTGTCAAATCCTTTGAAGAACTAGATAGTCTGCCCAGTAAAAAAGTTACTGGAAAAATAGTAATTTTTAACCCAATATTTATTAGTTATGGTGAAACTGTAAAATATCGAAGTCAAGGAGCATTTAGAGCTGCACAAAAAGGTGCTGTAGCATCATTGATTAGGAGTGTTACACCATTTTCACTATACACTCTTCATACTGGGCAACAAACATATAACCCTAATGTCACTGCTATACCAACAGCATCTATTACTGTTGAAGATGCAGATTTGATGGAACGAATGTACTTGCGAAAACAAGAAATTATTCTTCATATTGAAATGTCTAGCGTTTTAAAAAGGAGCATTTCTAGAAATACTTTTATTGATTTAAAAGGTGAGATACAACCTGATAAACTAGTCTTAGTAAGCGGCCATATTGACAGCTGGGACGTCGGACAGGGTGCTATAGATGACGGTGGAGGTATGTTTATTAGTTGGTTCGTCCCAATTGCTTTAAAACGATTGGGAATAAAACCAAGAAGAACAATAAGAGCGGCCCTTTGGACTGCAGAAGAACTTGGTCTAATTGGTTCCGCTGCATACTTGCGAAAACATGTAGATGAATTAGATAATATTCACTTTATACTGGAATCAGATGAAGGGACGTTCACTCCATTGGGATTAGATGTAGCTGGATCACAAAAAACTAAGTGTATTATAGCAGAAATTTTGAAACTATTTTCACCGATCGATAAAATGAGAACAAGCAAATATCCTGGCTCAGACATGTCACAGTTTGTTGCAAAGGGTGTACCAGGGGCATCACTGCTAAATCAAAACGAGCGTTACTTTTACTACCACCACTCAAATGCTGACAGCTTAGATGCTCAGAATATGACTGCTGTTGTGGAGTGTGCTGCGTTTTGGACGGCTGTCTCATACGTGATTGCAGATATTTCTGAAGATTTTCCAAAATATTGACAGTTCCTTTTTAAAATGAAATGAAGTAACTGATATTTTAAAAATTGTGTGATAACTGAAATTTTGATATTTAATTATCTGCCTCTGTAGTGATCGACATACGTCCTTTTAAATGATTTTAATTTTTTATACTCATCCAATGTCCATGAATATTAAGATTCTCGGGTGCCGGGGTGACGTTTCCCAAAGTTCTCTTTGCTCAATAATTTGCATTACAGCTCGTTAAAATGGCGTATGTAGAAGCTGTAGAAGGGTCGTTTCGGAGGCCAAGATCCATTTCGGGTCGCTGAGCCAGTGGAGTTAGTTAGTTTATTAGCTGCAGCATTGGTAAGTAGGTAACCTTTCGATACAAACATGGTTTCAGCGAGCGTTGAGAGTGGAGAGCACTTCAGCACAGCTAATGTGGGAAGTTTTGTATTGAACGAACATGCAGCAGGTTCATTCTCAACATTTATTGTACTATACTCACAAAAGTAAAGTCAGAAAGTCATAGCTATAATTTTATTTTATGGATAAGACGTGTACTTTGTTGTGATGCATAACTTATTATTTTTAAATGTAAAAGTAGAACGACTGATATAAATAGTTAGCAGGTCATTCCCAAAAAGCTGAATAGCTTTGCTGAGTAATATAAAAGATAATGTTCGCCACAGGGGAAGAATTTCACTGAAACTCAATTTAATAAATAAATAGTTTCCCACAATATACTTTTATTATAAGTACTCCCTTCAACACGGAGTGTAAGGGACAGCTCTCCAAAAACTTACCTATACTGTAAGATAGACTTACTTCAGGCCATATTTTTATTACCTGCCATACAAAATCACGATCAGCTGTCTGCATTTACCTACTAAAGATTTTGTTTTTCAACTCTTAGCAATATCAGCAGATATGAGAATATACCTTCTAGCTAGGGGCTGAAGAGAACGCATTAGATCCACTTCGTTTAGCACACTGCTTGAAAGCCAGCGACATTGAAAATATTGTGCAGTGTGCATCGCACTCAAACTATATTTATAACATCTACTAGATACCTACTTGGAAGGTTGATCTTGATAACATTTACATAAGAGTAGGGTGCGATTAATCCTTAGATAGAAGAGAAAAACATATCACCATCAAAATATATGCACAAGCACAATCAAAATGTGAAATCTATCAAAACATCTATTAGTTCGAGAGCCCAGGGGGTAAGTGGCTATCTCATAAGGTACCACGATAGGCTAGGTTTGGATCGTTAACCAAGACTTAAACAAGTCGTATGACCCAGGTCTGCCAGAGCCAATCCTGCCGAAACATAAAAATAATCGATATTTTTCAGAGTCATTTTTCGTAAAAATATGTCATAAGGTACCACAATGAAAGTGCTGGCATCAGTTAACCATTGAAAAAATATGTAAAAAAAGCTTGGTCTGCCACTGCGCACCCTGCCGGAAGTGCTTGTCAGACCTCTCCAAAGATGCCCTTCCGACACCCCTAAACTATCTCATCGGGTACCACGACGCGACCACCACAACATAATAGCCAAGATCACTCTGACAATAGATCACAAGGTCTGCCAGGCCTAAACTTGCCGCATCCTAGTGTTTCAGACATTTGAAGTTGTAGGTCCAGTGTATGAAAAATTACCTATATCTTTTTCCCCCCGTGTTTGATTTTGATGGTGCCTTAATACGAAATGCTCTCCATAATAAGGAGCTTCGAGTCATATAGGACAGTTGGGTGGAGGGTTTCAGTATTGAACGCAATCCTGTCAAAAGTTTGAAATGGAGGTTTGGTCTATGAAAACTGGCCTATATCTTATTCCCCGGTTTGATTTTGATGGCGCCTTAATATGAAATGCTCTCCATAACTAGGAGCTTTGAGTCATATAGGTCAGTGAGGAGGAGGGTCTCTGTATTGTACACAATCCTGTCAAAAGTGTGAAATTGTAGGTAAAGTGTATGAAAACTGGCCTATATCTTTTCCCCACTGGTTTGATTTTGATGGTGCCTAGGTATGAAATGCTCGTAATGATTAGGAGATTCGATTTGTATAGGTCAATTGGATAGAAGGTCTCTGTTCTGTGCACAATCCTCCTAAATATGAAAATATTCGATAACTTCTGCAGATTTTATCAGTTAAAATTGTCATATCATAAGGAACTCGAATAAAAGTGCTTGCATCAGCTTACCATTGACAAATTATGTTAAAAAAACTTGGTCTGCCACTGCGCACTCAGCCGAAAGTCCTTAGATGAGATAGGTTAGGGGTGTCGGAAGGGTATATTTGGAGGGGTCTCCCAAGGACTTCTGGCAGAGTGCGCAGAGACCAAGTTTTCTTAACTCAATTTATCAATGGTAAGCTGATGCTGGCACTGTCATTCGGGTACCTTATGAAATTACAATGTTAACGGAAAAAATCTCAATCCTGCTAAACATGAAAATATTGGATATGTTCTGCAGATTTTTGCCGTTAATATTGTCATATCATAAGGTACCCGAATAAAAGTGCCGGCATCAGCTTACCATTGATAAATTGAGTTAAGAAAACTTGGTCTGCCATTGCGCACTCTGCCGGAAGTCCTTGTCAGACCCCTCCAAATATACCCTTCCGACACCCCTAACCTATCTCATCTAAGGACTTCCGGCTGAGTGCGCAGTGGCAGACCAAGTTTTTAACATAATTTGTCAATGGTAAGCTGATGCAAGCACTTTTATTCGAGTTCCTTATGATATGACAATTTTAACTGATAAAATCTGCAGAAGTTATCGAATATTTTCATATTTAGGAGGATTGTGCACAGAACAGAGACCTTCTATCCAATTGACCTATACAAATCGAATCTCCTAATCATTACGAGCATTTCATACCTAGGCACCATCAAAATCAAACCAGTGGGGGAAAAGATATAGGCCAGTTTTCATACACTTTACCTACAATTTCACACTTTTGACAGGATTGTGTACAATACAGAGACCCTCCTCCTCACTGACCTATATGACTCAAAGCTCCTAGTTATGGAGAGCATTTCATATTAAGGCGCCATCAAAATCAAACCCGGGGAATAAGATATAGGCCAGTTTTCATAGACCAAACCTCCATTTCAAACTTTTGACAGGATTGCGTTCAATACTGAAACCCTCCACCCAACTGTCCTATATGACTCGAAGCTCCTTATTATGGAGAGCATTTCGTATTAAGGCACCATCAAAATCAAACACGGGGAAAAAGATATAGGTCTTTTTCATACACTGGACCTACAACTTCAAATGTCTGAAACACTAGGATGCGGCAAGTTTAGGCCTGGCAGACCTTGTGATCTATTGTCAGAGTGATCTTGGCTATTATGTAGTGGTGGTCGCGTCGTGGTACCCGATGAGATAGTTTAGGGGTGTCGGAAGGGCATCTTTGGAGAGGTCTGGCAAGCACTTCCGGCAGGGTGCGCAGTGGCAGACCAAGCTTTTTTTACATAATTTTTCAATGGTTAACTGATGCCAGCACTTTCATTGTGGTACCTTATGACATATTTTTTACGAAAAAATGACTCAGAAAAATATCGATTATTTTTATGTTTCGGCAGGATTGGCTCTGGCAGACCTGGGTCATACGACTTGTTAAAGTCTTGGTTAACGATCCAAATCTAGCCTATCGTGGTACCTTATGAGATAGCCACTTACCCCCTGGGCTCTCGAACTATATCTAGATGAAACTCAAAAAGCACGGAATAGGATACTGATGTGTCAAATCCCCCTTTTCATTTCAAACGCTTCTTTTGTCTGCTCAAGGTGTGAATAAATAACTCTTCCAAACAATCGGTAAAAAGAAACCCTTTTTTCTCCAAATAACACGTTCGCGACAGCCCTTTGTACCATTAGCTTGTTCTAAAAGCGTGCAAGTTTTCGGTTCGTTACATGTAACAGGCACCTTTACCTAGCGTGAAAAGAAAAGGAGTTTGAGACGCGTAGCTACGAATGTAAAATAAAGCCTAGGAAACGAAATAAACAGTGTACCTATAAGCAATTAAGTAAATGAATTTTTTTTTTTGGAAAACTTGCATAATTTTCCACCGCAGGCAGGATTTGAACCTGCGACCTTCGGCATCTGTACTGCCGACGCTACTACCAACGGGTCTACCGCGGTTCGACTCAAAATTTCCAAAATCGGTGGAAAATTTTGCAAATTTTCCAAAAATTGTATACCTAACACGAGAAGTGTTTTAAAATTTGATATTCAATATTAGCTTCAGCCCGAGCTTAAACCCGGGACCATCCCGTGTGTTCCACTGCTCAGCCAACTGAGCTACCGGCTCCTGGCCGATTCTAACAAAATTTTCAATCTCTTGATGCTTGCCTCGAAACGACAATCGAGCGACATCTAGTAACTAGCTGCTGACGACGTTAAGTAGGTACCTAATACCGTAAGATGATTAGACAAAATTATAATATCTGTCACATAAACACTTATTGTTGGCCTTGTTTTAATGGAGCTAAGTATGGTAAATCTTTATTTTATTTTTATTTTATTTGATTTCAGTAGGCACAATTACAGAAATCAGACTTAAAACATTCAATATACATTACAAATTACAACATCATTTAGAATGGGCATTTTTTGGAGAAACTAAACCGCAAGATGGCGTTGTACGCTGCCATAGACTAAAAGGGAATAAGTGTCAAAATTTGACAGGTAATCCCTTTAAGTCTATGGAGGCGTACAACGCCATCTCGCGGATTAGGTTCTCCAAAAAACGCCCATTTGAGTTCCAGTTACAATTGTACATAGCATTGAATTTAAAAATATGCTAGTAAGTAGTAACAACGATAAAATACAATATTGTTAGTAGGTACACTCAATCAAGTAATGTGAGGGTTAATCGACCTTTTGAAATGAGGCAGACCACTGTTAAAGATGTCTTTGTCAGAACAGATATTATCATTGTGGAATCTGCACATTCTGAATATTGGATTATTATATGACACATTGTTGTTAGAAAGGGGTAAGCTAAATAGTTGATCTTTATACTGTTGAATCTTGATACTGAAATCAGAAATTAAATTATTATTTTGATCACACTTGTAATTCGTAAGTAGGACCTTCCTTATTAAGCAGACAATGACCACAAGAGTATTCTAATTTTAGAAAAATAGATAGATATATATTTCATAGATATTATAAATGTATGTACCTATCAGAATTTGCTCTACATTTGCAATTTACCTACCTATTATAATTAAATCAGTCTTATAATCCATCTAAAGGGATCTTGGACTAGCTTTAGCAAGATTATCCCGAACAGGCGGGATAATTTGTTAGGCAAATCCGGGGCATTTGCTAGGCTAAGTATGCGATCAATCTTATGGGCATCTTTTGAAAAAGAAGAGTAGGTTACTTTGCTGAGAAAATAAAATCTGTGAAAAGACAAGAGTTTACGTAGGCAATAATGAACTGTCCAGGGACAACGTTATTGAAAAGAAAATATATAGATGGCGCCCTACATCGTCATATATCGACATGATGCGATGATGGGAAGACGCCATTTTTAATTTCATAACAATAACGTAGCCTTGTACATTCAATCCTATTCAATCATTCAGATTCTGAAATAAGATTAAAATCAAACACAACTCAAAACCTTACATAACAATAACAAATAAACGATTGGTATAAAAATGTACCTAGATTAGCATCAGCAACCTCTATCTAACAACGTTTGACTGGTTCATCTCTTAAAATATTTGCATTGGAGCTAATGTTTTACTCCGTGTAGATACCTTTTATTTGCGTATCTGTATGAGGTAGGTTATGATAGGTAGGAGGTAGGTTAGCTATACTATCATGAAATTTTGTAGACACATATTACGGCCTTACCACAAAAAAGGTAGACGCGCGTTGAGCGCGTGTTTAAAATTTAAACTACATACAGAAAAAAACGCTTTGCTTAAGTCTTAACGAAATAGTTTTTATGAAAATTTACCTGGAACCCGACGCTTCAACTGGTTACCTATGTATAAACATTATGTATGAGTGTAACCGCGAGTGCTTAAAAAATATTGATAGAACCTACCTATAATAAAGAAAAGTAAACAAGGTACTTAAGTCTAGCAATATTGAAGTAACTAAACGTATTTCAGTCGAATTAAACTTCTAGATTGGTTTGTTTCAACAAGTGTAGACTCAATTTCATCTGGCGAAAACAGCCACAAATCAAAGCAGACGGATCGTGTTTTGGAAAAGGCAATTTTGTACAAAATTAGGTGGATGTCACGCGCACAAAACGATTCGCCGATATTTTCTGTGGCAAAAACGTAACCGAAGCCAGAACTGCTATACAGTGTGTTAATTTAAATGCGTGCCAAAGCTTCAAGGAAGGTTAGGTATCAATTAAGGATGCCGCAAAAAATATTTTAAAAAATCCCAGTAAAATCTTATTTTTTTCGGATCTATTAAAACTTTTTTTTTTTTAAATCAATTTTTGACACTTGTTGTTTAGAGAGTGCCTATACAAGTTCTTTCGTCCAAACAACTTTGGAATTAAACGAATTTCGGCTGAGATGTCATCAATATCAAATACTAAATGTCAGCTAAGTAAAAAGAAATTGTGACTGAGATTTTGTTCAATATTTTTTACGGCATCCTTTATTGATACTAAACCTACCTTGAAGCTATGGCACGCATTTAAATTAACGCCCTGTATTGGTTTAGCAAGACGGCCGCAGATTTACCCCCTGGTCCGGATTTATTGACGAACAGTAATGTATATAAAGCCGCATTACCTATTTATTATACTGTTTTAGTGGAATAGGCTTAGACGTACAGGCTTGACCGTAAAGAATCCATAAGCCTCTTTTTCTAAAAACAAGGTTAGACGTGTAAAATAACATACATTCAAACAGCACATCGCCAAGCTGTTCCAAGACTGTCATTTAAGTACTTGCTGACAAAAATCGCAGTGTCATGTGGAATGTGTGCAATCCTTAGAAGTAAGGTTCACCAAGTAATTTACGCCTGATTCAAAAGTTGGTAACTTTGAATTTGAACAAATCTTCTTGCTGTTTAGGTTTCACGTAAACAACAACACTTGATTAATTTGTTAATAATTTTATAAAAGGAATTCGGATTCTGCGAACAGATAGCATAGTTATATTACCAAAATGCTCCTTCAAGGTCGGTAAATACATACTTACCTTATATACACGCTACATACCTATCATAACGTTATGCTTTTTGCAGTACAAACGTTCAATGCTCCAAAATATATTTAGTTGAGATACGCAAGCTTGAAAAGGGTTTGTTTATCTCGTAAAAAGAAACTGCTGCTTATAACCCGCTTAGTTGGCCTGACCATTATCGAAATAGACCTTTGCTAACGGGTTTAAGTTGTACTTACTTATTGAAACCAAAGGCTGCAAACATTAAAAATATTAGTGCAAATATGGAAAAATCACTTTTTAGTAATGTCCGTAACTAAAAGACATAGGCACAGTATTAAAAAATTATACGATTTATAACTAGTGAAATAGTTCGAATATCTTATCTCAGTCAACACCAGACCATAAATGGTACTATTGATATTTCGTATCCAGTAACACCACGCCGAAAATCAAAACAAAGCACACGGCTCCCGGCATTCACGGGGATTATTCACGCATTCGCACGTTTTCAATTCTCTTTTTCAACAATCCTTTTCTCAGAGCCGAGATTCTGATCCGTGATGCGATTTTCCCGCCGTGCGCCAGCTCTGTTTGATAAATGATTTATAAGTATTGAACACCGCACTCGTTGCTTGCTGACAACAGCTATACGCAGACCCGCATAAAGGTTTTCGTAATCCGATCCGCGATAGACGTGATGGTGGAAAATCTTTGGAGAAGAAACTATTAAGTAGATAGTTGGAATGTATGTAGAAAAAAATGTGTTATTTGGTTGCCACACGAACTTTGATTTATCTGAACGACCTTATCGCAATTAAATTATCGGATCATAAAATGTATGTATTTTTTCCAATAGCTATTGAAGGAGAAGTAAAGAGTACACAATATCTAATCAAAGAAATCAGCAATGGCGAGGGTAACATTTTAACAATGGTTAGCTGGAGCAAGAAAAATTACTCAATAAATGAATTTGTTGATTTGTGAAAGAGAAGCCGATGGGAATCGGCATGTATGGACCCTGTGGCACTGAAAGCAGACATCTATCCTTGCACTTCAGCAGCTTCAGAATATACTTCGTCCTAAAAGCAGATACTATACTCCACTATTCCTTCGTATATAATATGTAACACGAGCTCCCCGCTTCTGAGAGGTGAGCTGACGTGAATATAAACTGCTTATGAAACACCTGAATCGAAGATTTGCAGTTTCCACGCACGAACTTCGACAGCAATTCTTCAAGATCCCTCAGGCAATATGTTATTTACTTACCGTTTCACTGCTGAAGATGCTACAAAAACTTATTCAAAGTAAAGATACACAAAGGGTGTACTCGTAGGTATAGGTATGCCTACAGGCTTTGAAAGTAGAAAATAATGGAGTAAAGAACCGACGAAAATTATGTAGAGCAAGGAGGTATAATAGAAGAGTTTGATGCGTAGGTGGGTAACAATAATGTTAGAGTCCAACTTTGTGTGTAGTTTCTTCTGGTTATTTAGTCTGAAAAGGCTACAAGGAATATTATGTAAACTTTTAATACCTGTAAGTGAAATAAAAAACGTAAAGTGTAACGATTTGATTTGTGTATGAATTTGACATCAAATAAATACTTTAACCAAGATGTGATATTTCATACAAATCTAAAGTATCGTTGCGGATTTTTTACAGTTTTGCTTCTATAATGCACTCACAGATATTATTATTAAATCTCCCCTCACGATCAATAATCAAATAGCGATGCTGCAATATCTGCATCGGCATCCGGTATCCGCATCCACGGATCTTTTGCATATTTATCCATTAATAATGGAATCTATCCACATCCGCAGTATTCAGTATTGGAAGCGGTTTTACCTTTTTTTAATTTCTGTTGAGCATAACTTTCTAATCATTAGATAGTATGATAATTATGCTACGCTTTTTGAGTATGTAGACTATGTAGGTATCTCTGTCAGCCTGTCATGGACACCCGCCAACTTCTCAGTTTTTTAATAAGAGAATGCTTCATGAGAAGGTTTATATGTGTAATATTTATCGGGAAAATAGTATTTAATTCTTACGGGAAAACGGCGAAATAATAATTATATAGTAAAAAATTTGTGTACAAAATTTTATTCCATTGAAACAATCAATATCAAAAAGCTGGTAGTATTTAGTACGTAGAGCTTGGGAAGACAATTTTCATTACATTCTGCGGTCTTCATTTCGCACAAAATATCACTTTACCAAGATTTACAGCGCCCGGTAATATCTCAGTTGACCCTGATAAGGGCGCGCTATAAATTTTCAGGGCAGATTCCAATCTACATAGGAACTACTGGAAATGAGGCATAGCAGGAAGCCGAAGGTGAAAAGCGGATCTCCGTAAATTACGAGTATGCCCTGTCTCCGAGGAAACATAAATTTTCCAGCAAATTGATTTCTTTCCCGGAGTTTAAAATAGTTGGGCGAAAGGAAATTGGATATAGATCATCGACTAAGATTATTGTACGTCAAATGTGAATGTGACCCTTTCCGAAATAAATGTGATCATATTTTAAATACGTACTGAATAAAGGGACGGGTTTCGTGATATCAATCTTGAATATTTGTGAGTAGCCTTCTTACAAATATTGTCTTCCTTCTTTTGGCTACTGCAACAATTTGCAATTCAAAGTAGGGCGGTTTAAAGCCACGTAGTAAACGGGACACTGTTTGATGTCTTAGTCCGGACCCGAAGCCGTTTGTTTAAGCGACCAACTGGATTTTATTCGTTTTGCAGACCAAGCTAGGTGCGATCTGAATTGTAAATATCTTGGGAGGTTATTCTGTGAGTACCTGTGTACTTTATTGTTTGTAATTTTGGGTAACTTGAATTCCTAAAACAACGAACCTAATAAAATGCGACGATCGCACTAAAATATTTGACCAAGCAACAGAATATTTGAAGCTCATATTTTTGATATTTACTGCCTACCTACTGACGTAAAAAAATAATAATTATCAATAAATTGTATAAAAAGAAATCTTTGCGTTTCTGTGACTGTATGTCATGGACATTCTAAACCACTCTGCGGAGTTTGACAGGTATTTTTAATAAATAGAAGCGAATGGTTTACCTAGGTACATGTATTATACATGCCAGCAAAAGTCTTATTTCTGCGCGAACTCTTTGTTTGTTAATGTCATGATTTTAGGGATCAATACTACGCTTCCTAGAGTATCAAAAAATTCTATGACCAGAATATACCGTTCGCAAAGCTGCCCCCGCAAACAAACGCTGCGCCCCGCAACCCGCCTGTGTCGCATCTGCATCAGCTCGACAAATTGCATCTTTCATACATAAACATTCTCTTTTACAGACACTTTCTACTTTGCATCCTATTTTCCTTGATTTGCTTGTTAAAGGAGTTTAGCTTGCGAACTTATGAAATTGGCTTTAGAGAATTCCTGCCGTTTATTACGATTTAAGAATTGTGCTGAGTTGGTGACTGTTTATATTTTTACTTACATTAGAAGCCAAGGAATTAGTGCAGCCTGTGCATCCCGTAATAAAAATAAACATCTTTTTTTATCGCTCTCTTATTCACAGGTACTCTGACCTATTCTACCGTAATCTGTATTAACATCATCATCATTTTCAGCCCACATCCACCCACTGTATGGTATACCTACGCCTTTTCTCTACAGTGCCAATCCTCACAGTCCTGTGCCATCCTCGTCGAGTGAGGTCCTGTAAGCTTGACGATATCGTCGGATCATCGAGCAGGTGATGTCCTTACGTTATACGTAGCTGTGGTCAATGTTTCACCTCTATTCATTAGCAATCCATTAAGTTTATTGTCGCAAAACAATGCGAAACAATTTGTTTCTCCTTATTAAAAGTGTTTGGTAAAGAGTTAAATGTCACGGCCAATTAAAAAAATATTGGTCATTCGTTCAGTATTACCTACTGTGTTAGACGATCAGCCACAAAATATCAACCTTTGGCAGCTGCAATGTAGCGCTGCTAAAGCTTGTAATTTTTTGCTCGACAGAGGAATACAGCAATAGTAGGTGAAATGCGATATTTGGGCTAACCACATTTCTCTCGTTAAATATCATATAGCCTTTCTTTAAGATTACCTTTGATACACCCAACAAAAAAGGGTTTTCTACCTATAGAAATTACGACCTATAGACGTTCGTTTCGCAATAACGTTAGCCTATAAGAAACCTTTTAATAACAATATATTAGTAAATGTAATTACCTACTATTATATATGTCGCCGCGAGGACACCCACGGCGAAGTAATTTAATCGATTGAACTCTATTTTATGTAAATATTCACCTATTTAATGCCGTTCACATAATTTCTTTAAATTTTCTGCGTAAATTGAAACGTTTTTGGTTGAAACGTTTGTTTACTTCCGCTTCCAAAGGCTGTAATAATTTTGTTTAAAATAATTCGAGCCCAATATTTTATGTTAACTAATTTGTTAATAATTCTGATCATTAAGAACTCTTTTAGAAGTAATTGATTTGTATTCTGATCCCTTATTTTCATAGAAGTACGTAGATTGTCTTTGTGGTACGAAATTTGACGTAACTAGTTTATAATTTTCTCTTTTTTAAGTTTGAATTAGAATGTGACTTTCTTAAAGAGAATCTTGTAAATTCCTACTAAGAAATAAATTATTGAATTATGAATTATTATTAATCAACAACTTCCTGTTTGAATTTCTTAATTAAACTTTAAATTCTAATTTTGAGTTTGACACGTCTTAAAATTAGTAAATAATAATGAGATTATTTAAAAGTAACTGAATAGCTCTAATATTCTTAATTCTATTGTTTTAAGATCAATTTCTTATTTGTTATTTCAACTGTGCGCATTGCCATTGGCTTATTTCCACCGCCTGTCTGCTATTGGTTCAAAAATGTTAGTCTTGCTCTTGAAGGCGGAAAATAGCTTGGCATGGGCACAGCTGGAACGCGGCACACACTTTTGTGACGATTCTGGTGAGGTGAACACTGCAGTTCAGGTGATATTTATCAAGAATAAAACGACACGTGATCTGGTAATATCTTTCCTTTTTATTTCTCATCCATCACCATTTGTAAGTTCCTGGTCATGGAGAAGCAGTTAGGCGATGGAGATATACCAGGAGAACCTGGAGATCCTGGTGCCCCTAAGGCTTCTGGTCTTTCTGATTTGACATCAGAAGCGGGGACGTTCACACAGCCCTTACAATCTGTTGCTCAGCCTGTCCTAGGACCACAATTGCCGCCTACATCAACTGCAGAGCCCGTGCCACCTGGCGCTCAGTTTGTTTTCGGACCACAATTTCCTTCATCCAACGCAGTCCAGTTTTCACCAGGTATGCCGCCAGAGTTTTACATGGAGATGCTGAAGATGATGCAAAATATGAACGAACGCCTGCTTCGTCCAGCAGAAGACAAGGTAAAAATAACGGACATATTTCTACCTGCCTACGATCCAGATGGCAACGTTGGTGCGCGTGAGTGGTGTAATCATATTTCTACAGCTAAAACTAATTACAAGCTCAGTGATTACGACATCCGTATGAAAGTGACGAGCTTGTTGAAGGGGCGTGCAAAGATATGGGCCGATAACTGGTTGGTCACTACATCAACGTGGGAGGAACTACGTGAAAACATCATCACATCTTTTGAGCCCGAAACCCGCTATTCAAGGGACATAATAAGGTTCAGAGAACATGTTTACGATTCATCTAAAGACATTTCAGAATTCCTATCCCGAGCATGGATTTTATGGAGACGCGTGACGAGAGACAAGCTGGACAACTGTGATGCGGTAGAAGCAGTGATTGGAACCGTAAGTGACGAACGCCTTCGTATTGAACTTATGAACGCCAGAGCCACTTCAGTGCCCGAATTAATTTCTGTCGCCTCGTCTATACGTACTAAGCGTCCGATTTCCTCTCGAGAAAATTCGCGTTCTGACTGCCAACCCAATGCGAAACGTTCGCGATTTTCAATAGATCATCGTAACGTTCCTTTTTGCACAACTTGCAAACAAAACGGACATCATTCAAGCGCCTGCCGTGAAGGTAATCCCGGTAATCCGACTAAATCTAATAGTCAGATTGCGCAGTCTACTGATAAGAACAACACGCCGTCTGTGTCATCGCGACCAAGTAGCAGTACAGTCTGTTCGTTTTGCTCGAAACTAGGTCATACATTCGAAACCTGTTTCCGCCGAGATAAACAAATATCTTCAAATATTAACTCGGTGAGTAACAATTCGAGTAAACTCAATATTATGCGTGTGCGCGTGGGTAATCTCATTTTAGATACGGTTTTTGATAGTGCGGCCGAGTGCTCTGTTATTCGCGAAAGTGTAGCAGCCAAATTACCAGGAAAAAGGCGACACTCGGTCCACTATTTACACGGGTTAGGTCAGTTTCCAGTGATTTCACTAAGTACGTTAACTGCAGTTTGCACCATAGGTAATCTAAAAAAGGAGATCGAGTTTCGCGTTGTGTCCGATCATGAAACGACCACCGACATTTTGATCGGTGCCAATATGTTAAGTGGAACTGGTCGGGGAGTATTAGTTACTGAGGATAGTGCATACTTAGTTTCGAAGTCCTGCGTGATGCATGTAAGTCAAAATAACTCGATTTTTGATAAAATAGACCATGATTTAACAGATGAAACCCAAATTAATGAGCTGCTCATTTTATTAAATAAATTTTCCGATCTATTTATTCGCGGGTATGCTAGATCTCGCGTTAATACGGGCGAATTGGAGATTCGTTTGAAAAACCCGAACAAATACGTGGAACGTCGTCCCTACAGACTTAGTCCGGTTGAGCGGAATAATGTGAAAGAAATCGTTCAAGAATTACTCGACAACAACATTGTCCGTGAGAGCAAATCTCCATATTCAAGTCCCGTTATTGTAGTTCAAAAGAAAAATGGACAACCCCGCTTGTGCGTCGACTACAGGGAGCTGAATGCTAACACCGTGCGCGATCACTATCCGCTGCCCCTGATAGCAGATCAAATAGACCAATTGGCAGGTGGGGTATATTTTTCTACCTTTGATATGGCGTCTGGGTTCCACCAAATACCGATAAAGGAGGAATCTATCGAGAAAACCGCCTTTGTGACCCCAGACGGCCTCTACGAATATTTAACCATGCCGTTTGGGCTTTGCAACGCGCCAGCGGTCTACCAAAGGTGTATCAACAGAGCTCTTGGTCCACTTTTGAATGCAGGCAGTGCAGGTAATGGCTCTCAAGACGGTGTAGCTCAGGTTTACATCGATGACGTAATCAGTAAATGCCGAAATTTTGCTGACGGGCTTTCTTTCATTGAAAGAATACTCACAGCTTTGCGCGAATCGGGCTTCTCAATCAACATCGACAAATGTCTCTTCTTTAAACGCTCGATCGAGTACCTAGGTAACGTAGTTGAAAATGGACAGGTCCGTCCGAGTCCTAAGAAAATAGAAGCTTTGGTGAAGTCACCTGTCCCAACCACACCAAAACAGGTCAGGCAGTTTAACGGGCTGGCCGGATATTTTCGGCGCTTTATTCCAGATTTTTCACGAACTATGATCCCTCTTTACGAGTTGACCAAGCAAGGCAGCAAGTGGCAATGGAATCATGAGCATGAAGAAGCACGTCAAAAGGTAATCCAACACTTGACTTCTGCACCAGTACTTACGATATTTCGTGAGGGTGATCCAATCGAGCTCCACACTGATGCCAGCAGTGTCGGCTTGGGGGCGATATTAGTTCAAGTCATCAACGGCCGCCAACACGTCATCGCTTACTACAGCACGCGCACCACGGACGCCGAAAGCAGGTACCATTCTTATGAATTAGAAACGTTGGCCGTGGTTCGCGCGATCAAGCATTTCCGACACTTCCTCTATGGCCGAAAATTCAGACTCATCACAGACTGCAACGCGCTGAAAGCTTCGAAACACAAGCAAGACCTTCTCCCACGCATACACAGGTGGTGGGCATACCTACAAAACTTCGATTTCGAAATCGAGTACAGGAAAGGTGAGCGAATGCAACATGCTGATTTTCTAAGCAGGAATCCTGAGCCTCTGCGAGTGAATGTCATGACACGGAATCTGGAATGGCTCACTATCGAACAACGAAGAGACCCACATTTGCGTACCATCATGGATTCCTTGGCGAATGGAGAAGAGGTTGAAAACTACCTGCTGGAAGGTAATGTTCTCAAGTTTCTGCAAGAAGACCCAACTTTAGGCCTCCAAAAACTAACGGTTGTGCCTAAATCGTTCCAATGGAGCTTGATAAATACATATCACGTGAGTCTCAAACATCCTGGCTGGGAAAAGACGCTTCAAAAGATCAGAGAATCTTATTATTTCGATAAGATGAGTACAGTTGTGAGAGACTTTATCGACAACTGTATTGTATGCAGAACATCGAAAGGCACATCCGGAGCTACGCAAGTTCAACTACACCCAATACAGAAACCTACGGCCGCCTTTGAGGTTATTCACATGGACATAACCGGAAAACTGGGCACAACGGACGACCAAGAGTATGTAATTGTTACGATAGATGCTTTTTCAAAATATGTTTTGTTCCATTACAGCAACGACAAGAGCCAACACAGCAGCCTAGCAGCTTTAAAGCGAGCAGTGAATTTGTTTGGAACTCCTAGGCAAGTCATTGTGGACGGAGGACGTGAGTTTCTCGGAGAATTCAAAAACTACTGCGAACGGTACGGTATTGAAATCCATTCTATATCTCCAGGCGTGAGCAGAGCCAACGGGCAAGTAGAGAGGGTAATGTCTACTTTAAAAAACGCTCTGGTCATGATCAAGAACTACGAGACTCCTGATTGGCACACAGCGCTAGAAAGTCTTCAGCTCGCTTTCAACTGCACTGTTCACAAAACAACAGGTACTGCTCCGCTTACCTTACTCACTCGCCGGAAGCATTGTGTTCCACCTGAGTTACTCAACCTAGTAGCACTGGATGAAGAGAGGATTGATATCGACTTGCTGCAACAGCACGTTCAACGCCGGATGACCGAAGCAGCCATAAAAGAAAAATCAAGGTTTGATAGAGGGCGCGCAAAAATTCACAGATTCCAAAGAGGCGATTTTGTTTTAATAAAAAATAATCCAAGGAATCAAACATCTCTTGACCTTAAATTTAGTGATCCTTTTGAAATTTACAGAGTATTGGAAAACGACCGGTACCTGGTCAAGAAAGTCTTGGGACATCGTGGGCGGCCTCGGAAAGTAGCACATGACCAGCTACGGCGTGCTCCGCAACCAGGAAACCAGATGCCCGTGTCGCCGGCAGATGACCCCGAGGCTGGATCGTCGTCAAACACGCAGTCCCCACCGGCTTGTCCAGTCCCATCTACATCGACCAACGAGGCTGCATCGTCGTCAAACATGCAGTCCCCACCGGCTTGTCCAGGCCCATCTACATCGACCAACTGAGATTACCTGGTGAGGATCTTTCATGTTGATTTAAATTTTGACTGTCCTGTTTGGCTTTTATTTTTGTTACTCGCTAGTAACTACATAAAGTACAAAAAAAAAACACAGATTTATTTGTTGGGGTGTGGAGTCCTCAATGAATATTTGACCTTTCACTTTATCCTCTGTGTACCACGGCGTTCAAGACCGCCTAGAGCACAGCATCGACCTTGCCTTACTACAATAATTCCTTAGAGCCCCTGTGTACCACGGCGTACAAGACCGCCCAGAGCACAGCATCGACCTACATCTTCTCCTTTCCTTATTTACCTAATTATATAACGTAATATAGTTGCGTGGAGTAAGCAATATTACAGGAGTTTTTTTTATAATATTGAGTACCTATCAATGCTGCGTGGAGTAAGCATTATTTATTAAATTACCTATGTACTGATGTGAGTGTGTGCTATCAGTCTTTAGTCAAAGTTACTATTTTTAAATGGGCTTGCTTGGCTGTGGAAGCCCTGCATAAACAAATACCAATACAACTTGTTATGTTACCAGTACAATGTTAGGTGATTGACGAATTGCCTAACTCCAAATATTTCTTTCCTTCTATTTCAGGCCTTGGCATCTGCTGAGCACGCATCGCCTTCAGAATGGCCGTGTCGCCGCGAGGACACCCACGGCGAAGTAATTTAATCGATTGAACTCTATTTTATGTAAATATTCACCTATTTAATGCCGTTCACATAATTTCTTTAAATTTTCTGCGTAAATTGAAACGTTTTTGGTTGAAACGTTTGTTTACTTCCGCTTCCAAAGGCTGTAATAATTTTGTTTAAAATAATTCGAGCCCAATATTTTATGTTAACTAATTTGTTAATAATTCTGATCATTAAGAACTCTTTTAGAAGTAATTGATTTGTATTCTGATCCCTTATTTTCATAGAAGTACGTAGATTGTCTTTGTGGTACGAAATTTGACGTAACTAGTTTATAATCAACAACTTCCTGTTTGAATTTCTTAATTAAACTTTAAATTCTAATTTTGAGTTTGACACGTCTTAAAATTAGTAAATAATAATGAGATTATTTAAAAGTAACTGAATAGCTCTAATATTCTTAATTCTATTGTTTTAAGATCAATTTCTTATTTGTTATTTCAACTGTGCGCATTGCCATTGGCTTATTTCCACCGCCTGTCTGCTATTGGTTCAAAAATGTTAGTCTTGCTCTTGAAGGCGGAAAATAGCTTGGCATGGGCACAGCTGGAACGCGGCACACACTTTTGTGACAATTTTGGTGAGGTGAACACGGCAATTCAGGTGATATTTATCGAGAATAAAACGACACGTGATCTGGTAATATCTTTCCTTTTTATTTTCTCATCACCATTTGTAAGTTCCTGATCATGGAGAAGCAGTTAGGCGATGGTGATCCACCAGGAGATCCTGGAGATCCTGGTGCCCCTAAGGCTTCTGGTCTTTCTGATTTGACATATACAATCATGAATCTCGCTCATTTATTCCAATAATTGGAATGTCCGTTTTCAATTGTGCTTGGTGAGCTAGGGGACGGGGGGCAGGAATGAGAGTAGCTGATAAATGTGGCCCATCCAGCCCTATTGTACTCCGAGTACTTACTTGGGCTCAAAGGATCAAATGTATTTCGTGCAGGATCGGCTGCAGGATTGTATTTCGTGCAGGATCGGCTGCAGGATTTTTTGGGCTAGATACCTATAATATTAGTCGACAATCGAAGGTACTTGACTCATTGTTGACCAAATACATTTTGCTGAGATATAGAAGTAATTTATTTGAGAGATTCTCAATGCGTAAGTATTATAAGGTTTCATTATAGTTGTACCTCTATGTATTACAGTGCCTCACACACAAATCAGTAAGTAGGCATATCGACTGAGCGACACATGAGGGTTTTGGGTAAATAAATTAGTCATGCTCATAATATCAATAACAAATTCTTTTGGAATATATCATTCTCTGTCGTAATTCGTCTCTGAACATCCTGTTACATCTCGTTTATCTAAGACGCCTTCGTTTATTTATTACAATAGTGGTACTTGAGTACTCATTGTTTCCATCTTACTTAAACAATAGTGCGTGTTCTTTCTATAGAAAGAACAAAATTGAAGCATTTGTTTGTTCTTTTGAGAACAAACTTCTTTCTATTCATAAGCGATTTTGATCGAACGTTTGTATCAGGTGCAAACGTATTGAATACAACAAAGAGTGCTATTTACTATTGTATTTTACAAGAATTGAGTAAAATATACGAGATATTGTCAAAAATACTTCTGAATTCTCTCTCGCTATTTTAGGACAATCGATAACAGGCACAAGTTGTTTGAGTATTTAAAAAAACCGGCCAAGAGCGTGTCAGACACGCCCACAAATAGGGTTTCGTAGTCAACGTTTAAATATCAGGTTTTTCAGCATTACAAACTTAATTTTGTTGCAGGTTTGTTAGCAGCAGTATGATGACCAACCGCAAATAGAAAAACTCAATTTTTTCTGAAACCTTTAAGGGCACAATATCCGTTATAGTTTTCATTGTAACTTCAGATTATAAGCTATATTCCATATTTATTTCAAATTTTTAGCGTTTATACTTTAGAAGTTACAGCTGGAACAAATTATGGGTCAAAAACGCCCTTTTTAAAAGCAAATATCTCGTGACAGAAACATTTTAGTGACTTTGTTTCAAAGAAACCTCACCTTAGTTTTAAAAGACCTATTCAACGATACCCTACTCAATATAACAGAAGAAAAAAAAATTTTTTGCCCCCCTTTCACTTTTATGGGAGGGGGTCCAAAAAACATTTAAAATATTTTTTTCTTAACATTTCTATATTTGGGTCAACACGATCTATCTTCTCACCAAATTTCATGTCGATAGCTCTAAAACTGACGAAGATATGAGGGCGCGGCATACAAACAGACAGACAGACAGACAGACAAAACTATAAGGGTTTCTAGTAGACTACGAAACCCTAAAAACTGAGAAATAAACAAGAATTTGTGGAGAAATGGATGTGTTATTTCTATTATTGTAATTATATATTTTTAAATGAGTATTTTTTAAATTTTCTCCACGATTCCGTATGGATATTGTCTTTTATAAGCTATGAAGTTATTATTAAGTTATGAATCAACAGAACAACAATGAAAACTTATTTTTTGAACCTGAATAACTTAAGTAACTAGTAAATTTGATGAACTACAAACAATAAGTACTTAGGCAGGTACCTTTACACAGAATCTTTAGAGACCGGTACTTTGTACCTCCGTACTTATGGAAAACAGCTTTCTTTTGACAACATGGTGTTTTCACAATCCTTCGATTTATTGCAAAAAACTTACTCGTTGTATTTCTTTTCCTCTAGGGATTGTACCTAGTCATTTCTCTCTGCCAATCATTCGTTTTCCACGTAGGTTTGTCAGATACTCTTCTATCGCAAGGGTGTGACGCTTAACCATTATTCTTTTTCAGTTTTCCAAACGTTTGACGGTTCACACGCGGCGGTAGGGATCGAATGAAAAACGTTTCTCGATTTTCACATAGCAATATCCACAAAGAGATTTTCCGTACCGTCGCTGAATTCGGTGACTTTTAGGAACTTACTGGAATGGTAACCTAGCCGCGGTGACAACCCACCGAGACAGAAACTTACATTTGGTCAAAGAATACCTACTTACTTTAGCTGCCTAGGTACCTACTTTTTAAAATAAAGCAAAGTACTCATTTTTTAACCTACACACAACCTATTTTATACTCAAAAACTTATTATTAACTTCTCCACAGTACCTACTATCTCCCAGCCTTCTTATGAAATAGCAATTTTCTGAGTAATTTTTCAGACTAGTTTAATGTCATCTTACGGCGGGAAGCTCAGCAAATGGTTTAAGAAGACGCTGCCAGCTTCCTTGAATCAGCTTTACGACAATCTTTAGCCCACTTTGTTGAGTAGAACTGCACGTTAGTGTGAAATACTTAATAAAGTTTAGCGTAACTTAATGTAAGTAAGTAGCAGAAACAATTTTAATAAGGTACGCAAGAAAATTTAACGGTTGAAGCTTGCGGTGAAGCGCAAAGTGCTTGGAAATACAATCTTTATTTAATATTTAAAGGAATAGCAAATATTATTATGGTATTTTTGTATTTTCAGAAAATCAAGAAAGTAAGAGAAAAAGCAATCGGTAACGGTAAATATATTTTTATTGTTTTATGGGATAAATTTCTGCATCTGTATAAAACACGACTTGCAAACGTTCACTTATTTCTAAGACTGTTGATTTGCCTGCCGTTTTAAAAAGTTCAACGATATCGTAAACAAATATATTATAACCTCTATATTGTACAGGATAGTAACATGCTACGTAACCATCTAACCTGACAACATAGTCGATCATGTAATCAACTATTCTCTTTGTAACTCGCAATCCAAATTCACCTCTATGGTCGTTACTGGAGACATGTTCTTTCCTTATGTAAATGTACATTTCTTCGCTGACGTTCTTTCCAAAGGGTGCATAAAAAGTGCTGTTTACCATCGGCGATTGATTATCGATTCCCATGTCTACAAAGTAGTTAATTTTATCCTCCCCTATTGGTAAAGGATTGTTAATATAGTGACTACGAGTAGACCAAACTGAGTCCCTAGTAGCAAAATAAGGTTTACGTGACTCTACTTGAATGTTATAGTTTGAACCTAAGTCCACTGTTTCGGTTTTGTAGTCAAGTATTTTAGCCTTCTTTGGTGTTATTGTTTTTTCCACTTCAGGAATTCGATGTTTGTCGTAGTAGTCTACTGAAGCATCACCGTTGATGACTGTTGGAGGTCCAAGGAACACTTGACTTGGTTCTCTTCCAGAGTATGTTTTGATAGCCTCTTTAAATCTAAAATTGTAAAAATTAAGTATGTCATTTAACTTTGAAATAAAACATAGGGATGATTATTGTTATGGAAAACTGTCAAACTTCAAATAATCTTGAAAATGCGGGGGATAAAATAAAATTGGCTGAAAAAATATTTAGGTAGCAACTTTGTCACTGATGACCATAAAATTAAATACAGGTACCTACCTACCTATGTTAAGTTTAAAGATTATGAAATCAAATAATTAATAAACTTAAAACATCACGCATCACATTTTCAAATCTAGTCCAAAGCCTGTTGTTTAGGTAGTAGCAGTTTTGTCAGATGCCAACAAATTCAGGTACCTTTCATAAGTTTAAAGATATCAAATAAATAACTTAAAACATAACGCATTACCTGTTAAAATCTAGTCCAAAGCCAGCGACATCATCAAAATTTCCTGCTGTAACAGATTTTCCAGAGTATTCTACATTGCTCTCCCCGTCGATTTTTGCTATTAGATGCAAATTTATTTCGCCTTTACTTTTGCCGTAAACGAGTACTGGGATAAGCAAAAAGATCACTTTTAAAATCATTTCCATTTCTTTTGTTGCAATCAATTTTATTCTTGACTTACACTACTTGCTCACCGGATTGGAGTGACCATATTATGAGACAGGAACTTTCTTTTATCATGGCCTAAATACTCAGTAATTTTAATAAACATACATCATTATCACATTGTACCTACCTATTAGGTAATTGACCCTCTGCCTACTTACTGGCCGAACGTAATGACTATTAGTTTCTTAGTGGAGAGGTACCTCAAAGTTGTTTGTTATGATTTGATAATATTGTAAGCATTTAATGAAAGCGTAGATAAATTATAAAGTAGGACCCAGAGAGTAGATACTTCTCATAATATCAATATATTACCAAGGTACTAATAAAAATATTCTACTCTATACGATAAATTCTAGTTGTCAAATCTCAACGGATGTTAAAACGTATTAAAAATTGCAGGTTATAATATAGATAAAAGTATGATGACATATAAAACCTGTTGGGAAATGTAGCTTCAGTAGGTACCTGAAGCAGATTAGAATTTTAAATTCTTAAACGGCGCATAATTTTGTAAATTGACAGTGCCGCAGACAGTTGATAACACAGACAGGAGGTTGATAACACTATTGGTGTCATACTGTGTGACACAAAATTATTATTACGAGTGTGAATAACAAACAGAGAAAAATGTGTTGTAATACCTGCCTTATAATGGGGATGATGGGGATGGGGACCTACGCAAACATTATTAATATTGCGAGCGCGTTGTCTTGGATCCAGAGCGCACTTCCTGTAGGAATATTTAGGGCGTATTTTTGAATCAATAGAAAATGCGATGTCGCATGCGTCTGACTGGGGGTGAGTTGGCCTGTTCAAACCTGAGCGGTATCTCCGCAAGACTCATGAATGCGGAATTCTGACATAATATATCTGACTTGTGCGAATTGCTATCCGCGTACACTTCCGGATACTGCTGTAGTTAAGATAGCTACTCGTAAGTATCATACATTCTTATACACAAATCCATGTATGGATATGAACTTATGATACTGCTAATGTTAAACATAGGTTACATATTTGGGACTTTCTTACACACAAGGATCGTGTGTTTATTGATAGTTTCGTGTAGATAGGTGGGTAGAAGAACGAGGTTAGACTAAACGCCGTGGCCGTGGAACAAAATTTCTACTTGTTCAAATATACGCCTTAGTGTGCGTGTTCTAGCGATCTCTGGAATGAGACAGCTGGGTAATATTATATTTGAATAAAGGGTACTCACATTCAGGAAACTGAAAATCAGATAGGTAGACTAGACGCCGTTCATTTGAACATTGTTGTATACTTAATTCTTATTCATTCATGCATTCTAAGGTATCCGCTGATTAAAACTAGTATATTGGTTAGTAGGTATAATTTTATTTAAGTTTTATTTTATTGGAGAATACACAGTTCTAAATACAATCTGAAACAATAATGACAACGTTACAAAGTCTAGGTGTACGTGTAGGTACGTATACATACCTACATATTATAAAAGTATAGCGTTCTGTTGAGATCCCTTGAGAAAAATTGGCATTTACACGACGCTCTGCACCAAAGCTAGGTTGGAAATGAAAAATTGATGCAAAATGAAAAATTGCCTGGGAAAGTTACGAGTGAAATTATTTACATACATACATACATACATACATCACGCCTTTATCCCTTGCGGGGTAGGCAGAGCGTCAACGACCGTAAAAGTACGGTCGTTATCGCCACGTCTGACACATATTTGAGGGCCGTTTTAGCTGTTGTCGTGTATCGCTATAGTGACAGGTTGTCAGCCTGTCGCCTAAAATTGCAATACACATGATACCCTCGAGTCCTTTAGTCGCTTCTTACGACACCCACAGGAAAGAAATGGGGTGATGCTATTCTAAGCCGGCATCACACGGCATATTGTTTTGCGGCAAAAATTTGGTAATATCACACAAATTGGTTTGTAAAGTACCTCTACCTCTATGCAAATTGTTGACATCCATCACGTACAACGTGGCTTCTGAAAAAGGGTAGAAATTTCATTTCCTTGGCGCAAATAAATCAAAAATTCATAACACATTTGCCACAGACGTGTCCTTAAAAGTGTTAATTTGGAAATGACATAAAGATTTTCAACGGCAGCTGTCATATCACATCCAATCTAAAATCTGTGACTATACCTATATAGTTTGCTTGCCTACGTGCTTCTTTCGCTCTTAAAACTCCATGATAAGTGACTTTGCTGCGCCTTGTTTGAAAATATCTGGATTGCGAGAGGATTCACTTCGATAGGTTAGTATTTTTAACATTTTCTCTTAGATGGTTCACTCGACCCTATTTAGGATTTTCGTAATTGTCGCTTGAAGGTTTGCTATTGTCAAAAATCTCAAAGTAAAAAAATATCAAAAAAGAAAAATCTGATACAAAAACGTAATCATGATTTGGATTTCGCTGCCAATTTTGGTCCAAGAAATATGACGCCACCATCTTCTTACTCGTAGTTAAGTAAGAGTCAAAATCGTTAATACTAGTCAAGTTATCTCTCTCCCTAATTTGTGTCTCGAATTCTAGCTGGAGTTTTTTAAAAGACAAGAAAGTCCAGAAAGTTTAAAAACTAAAATGGACCAACGATGTTGGGTTCAAAAGTGTGAAAAGCCATATCATAATCGCCGTATGGCCCCTATCTAAAATGGATAAACCTGTAAAAACCGCAATTTGATGCCTTACGTATGTCAATGCATGATATACGGTTTTTGCTTGTCCTTCCGTCAAAAAACCGAATCAGGCCAAATACCCTGCTTGTATTCTCCGTCTTACGTGACAGATAACGGTATTATAACCACGGGGCGCGACACTAGATATATAGAATAATGGTACCAAATGACCCAATTACCCGAAAACGCTTACTTCGACATGTCAAACTGAACAACAAAGGACCAAAGCAATTTTGTTTATTGGACCTCCCATAGAAAATTTCTCGGACTGCCGATTTTTTGTATGGGAGACACAAATTTATTTTTAGACTTAGAACTTTGGACCTTGCGGAAAGTTGTTCAGTTTGACCTATTTAGCATTTTCAGGAAAGTGGGTCGTTCGGTACCACCTATAACCTACTTCATACAATAAAACTACAGTACTAGGTACATATCTTTGTTCGTGCTCTATTTACTCTACTGTACTTTGTTTTTTTATTCAAAAAGAAATAAGAAGTTACAAGACACGAACTGTTATAATTAAGAAAAACCTTCACAAGTAAGTTTTGCCTACTAACAAAGAAAGTTGGGGAAGAGAATCACTCACTAATTACAGCAAAAAGTTGTATCGGAACACTTATTAGGTACATAATTAGGGCAAAGGAAATATTGTTAATGATGTATAAACTCTGATACATAGGTACCTAATGTCAGCAACATCAAGGGCAAGGAGCAGGGCGGGCCCTTTCACATAAGATTTCTCAATGACTTTTCTCGCTCTGCCGAGAAATTGCCGAAAAAAATCGCTTGTATGAAAGGGATCATACCCTACCTACCTACCTTTAATAACTTATCTTTGTTATGGAACTCACACGCGTAATAGTTTAGTCCCTGGGGCTAGTAACATATATTCCGTGTAAATTATCTGCTTACACAACCCAATAAGAACCCCAGGGACTAAACAGATATCTATCAAAAAATATGGAGAAGAAGATAGGTAGGTAATCAAAATGATGCCGCGGTATTTAGTCCGTCCAAAAAGTTCTGGAAAATAGCATGAAGAAACGCGTTATACGGCGCCGGACCGGTGTGCGGATTTTTCAATATACCTACTCCAATAAGTTCAACTATAGGTAGGTAGGTAGTATAGGTACCTACATTAGTTATTATAAATCCAGGCTACACTACCTACATAAACTTAATCCATATCCAATGGCGGATAATATTTTCCGGGTAACAGCATTGACAATATCCGGCTGATCCGTGATAGGCTATCTCGACTCTTACCCGGAGGATGGAACGATAAGCTAAATTGCATTTCCATACCATAAAAATCCAATATATTCGCATACCTATCCAATCTGGGCTGGTACACTGTAGGTAACTATTTCCAACGTAGGAAAACTTGCAAAATTTTCCACCGCAGGCTGGATTTGGACTAGCGACCTTCGCCATCTGTACTGACGACGCCTCTACCAACTGATACAGCGGCTCACTCCAAGCTCGCGAGTTGAGCAAGTATATCTTGACCACTAACGCGTGGTAGGGCTCCATCTACCGGGATAGTTTTAACAAATTATTCCCAGAGGCTAATCCATTCTTTACAGATTGGATGTAGCCAGAGCGATGAAAACCCTCTATAAATTAAATCTATCCAACGTACTATACAGGTTGTAAAGGACAGCTCTCCGAATACTGATAGAGTACATTCAGACCATGAAACTGAAAAATTATATTTCAGGTGACGTAAAAAAATTACTTCTCTTAGTAAAATCGTGGTTTTGTATGGGAGGTCAAAAAGTTTACGTCTTTTAAAATATTTTCATGTTTTTAGTTTCATGGTATAAATGTAGCAGTATTTGGAGAACAGTTTCTTGCCTATATAAATAAGGTAGTTGGGTTTAATAACGATTTGATTTGATACCTACATGAAAACACAAGTTTAAAACTAGATTTAAATAATCTTCTTTATTTTAATAACTAGTTAAAGCAAAAATATATTATGTTATTGAATATTTATCTACTAAGCGACTATATCTGATGTAATAGGTACCTACGACGTTTTAATTGTGTTTTTTTATGTAAACGTATAATAAAGGAATCACTTTATACTATTTAAGTGGACTTGCATAAAAAGCTTGTAATGTGAGAGGTAGTAGATACATTTCCAGACGGAAAGTATTACTACCTATAGGCAGGCACCTACACTTAGATGTCGATACAAAAGCAAAGTAGGCAGGCGATACTTTCAACCTCCATATAGGCCGTTAATAACACTAAAAGCTTGTGGTCTAGTGTTAAAAAAAATGCCTTTGTAAGAATTAAATCAGTAACGGTCGATGATCTATATTTTATACGGCAACCAAAAGGGGTGTAATAATTGGGAGACATATTTTGTGTATTGTTTTTATGTGGAAAGAAATAAATGGTTTTGAAACGTAGAATACATTACCTATATGATTTAGGATTGCATGCCAAAACTAGCTACCTGGACTGAGTTAGATGATCTTCCTACCATAAGGGAGTACCACAAGGCTGTAAAGCAGCTTAAAATTGGAAAATCACCTGGAAACGATGGTACCCACGCCGAAATTATCAGGCTCAAGTGCATATTACCCATCCTGCACAATCTGTTGTGTAAATGTTGGGAAGCGGGATATATACCACAGGATATGCGCGATGCTAACATCATTACCCTATACAAAGGCAAAGGTGACCGCGGTGACTGTAACTGTTATCGTGGAATATCCCTTTTAAGTATAGTAGGTAAATTATTTGCTCGGTTAGTCTTAAGACTCCAAAAACTTGCTGATCGTGTATATCCCGAATCGCAATGTGGATTCCGCGCCCAACGTTCCACAACAGATATGATCTTTACACTTCGCCAACTGCAGGAAAAGTGTAGAGAGCAGAAAACACCTCTGTTTGTGGCGTTCGTCGACCTTAACAAAGCCTTCGACACCGTGAGCAGGGAAGGACTCTATACTGTCAAAGCGTAACCGCGATGACTTATTCGTCGATAGCCTTTTGTTCGCTGACGATGCAGCCTTCGTTGCTAATTCTCAAAGTGAGCTTCAAGACATTGTTGATAAGTTTTCCCACGCGTGTTCTCTGTTCTCATACATACATACATACATACATACATCACGCCTCTTTCCCGGAGGGGTAGGCAGAGACTACGTCCTTCCACTTGCTACGATCCTGACATACCTCTTTCGCTTCTTCAACATTCATCAATCTTTTCATGCACGCTCGTCGGTTTAGGGTACTTTTGACCTGACCTTTCTTTAAAACGTCCCCGATTTGGTCCTGGTACGTTCGTCTAGGTCTTCCCCTTCCAACGTTCCCATCCACACTCGCCATATATACTTTTTTCGTTAATCTTCTTTCATTCATCCTCTCAACGTGACCAAACCATCTAAGCATTCCTTTTTCTATACCAGTCACTATGTCTTCTTTTATACCACAACGTTCCCTTATCACGCTATTCCTAATCCTGTCACTCAATTTTACTCCAATCATACTTCTTAACGCTCTCATTTCTACTGCATTTATTCTACTTTCATGTTTTTTCTGCCATACCCAGCTTTCACTCCCATACATCAGTGTTGGAACTAACACCCCTCTATGCACAGCCAAGCGCGCCTTATTCGACACTTTTTGGCTGTTCATAAAGGCATGCAACGCTCCATTCACCATATTGCCGGCATTCACTCTCCTTTCAATATCACTTTCACACTTCCCATCTGAAGTAAATTTAGATCCCAAATATACAAACTCTTTCACTTGCTCCACTCTCTCCCTCCTCTATCATAATAGTACACTCTGTCATACTATCCTCTTTTTCAAGCACCATTGCTTTCGTCTTACTAACATTCACTTTCATTCCTTTCTTTTTCAAAGCTTCATTCATAATATTTACCATCTCCTGTAACTCTTCAGCCGACGAAGCAAGAATAACTTGATCGTCAGCATAGAGCAGACATTTGACGAGTAAATCGTTCATTCTTAGTCCACATACACTCTCTATCAAACCTGTCAAACAACTATCCATGAATAGATTAAACAGCCACGGTGACGCAACACAGCCCTGTCTAACACCTATCTCGATATTAAACAGTTCAGTGTATGCTCCGTTGATCCTGACACAAGCACTGGAATCCTTATATAAGGATTTCAGTGCTCGTATCAAGCTACTGCTTACACCATGCATGGATAAAGCCGACCACAATTCATTCCTCACCACTCTGTCATAGGCCTTTTCCAAAACCACGAATGCGCAATAAACTTTCTGGTTTTTAGCCAGGAACTTCTCAGCTATGCATCGCAAGGAAAAGACCTGATCCGTGCATCCCATCCCCTTACGAAACCCTGCCTGAGCATCCCATACTTTCTCATCCGTTTCTTTCACCACTCTTTCAATCAATACCTTTGCATACAATTTGCCGACGTTTCTCTGTTCTCAATGTCCATTAATGCCAAAAAAACAGTAGTGCTAGCTCAAGGTGGAGAAACACCACGTATTTTGCTCGGTGGCGTTCCCTTGAACATAGTTGACAAGTTTTGCTACTTGGGGTCGACTGTGTCGAACAATCTCACCCTCGATGCTGAGATCAATACTCGAATCGGCAAAGCGGCGACCATGTTCGGCAGGCTCAGTACAAGAGTATGGAATAATAAACACCTGACCACAAAAACCAAGATAATTGTTTACCAAACTTGCGTTCTAAGCATACTCTTGTATGGAGCTGAAACCTGGACTTCGTACGCAAAACAAGAACGTCGACTCAACACATTTCATATGCGCTGCGTAAGAAACATCTTGCATATAACTTGGCAGGACAGAGTCACAAACGAGCGAGTTCTAGAAATTGCACAGCTGCCTAGCTTTACCGCTTTGCTTAAGCAAAGACGATTGCGGTGGCTAGGGCATGTGTACCGCATGGAACCTTCGCGTCTACCGCGGCGTGTCCTGCTTGGCGCCGTAGCTAACGTCAAAAGAGGAGTTGGAAGACCGATGCTACGTTTCAAAGATTGCGCCAAACGGGACATGGCTGCGTTTGACATCGACCATCAAAGCTGGGAGAAGCTTGCTGAGAATAGGGATGTATGGAGAAAGCGTGTGTTTGATGGGCGTAAAGCTCACGACGATGCCTGGTTCGCTGGTCTCGCAAACAAAGGCAAAAACGACATCTAAACATGCATGTGCCAGTCTCTAATTCCACCTTCGTTTGTAGAGCGTGCGGAAAGTCATGCCGCTCCCGTATCGGCTTATACAGCCATGAAAAATCTTGCCTCAGACACTGAATAAATCGTCTGTCACAGACGTATGAGGCCAATGATGATGATTTAGGACTTCCATGAAAAACGTTTTTTTTTAGGACGTTTTAGCCCTTATTTTGGGCACTTTGCCTGTTTTAAAAGAACTCGTGCCATTGAGATCCTGTGTGTAGGTATAATGTGCATGATATAAATGGCCGCTAAGTACGAAGTGACCCATCTGTAAAGGTATGTATGTATTTCCAAAGTGATTTATGTCGCGTACGTAGGTATAGCAGACGACCATGACATCGCAGCGAGCGTATCAATGTCAACGTTCTGACCCCATGAAATATAAATATAACACAACCTTTTCCACTTGACTGACCGTTGTCGCATTGGGCGATATTTTTATGTAAGTAGTCTGGAATGAGTGGTTAAGTAGGTCTTAAACTCTTCATCACTTGTTGGATGGATTTTAGTTGTATTCTGTTACTGAGCTTTCTATAGATTAAATGAAAACTTAATGATAATTTTCGCGCCATATTGTTGACTTAATTCAAACAATAATCCGAAATTCCACAACTAACTACTTAAAACGCAAGTTCATGGGGTGAGCGCGATGTTTCATTTTGTATGAAAATACAAGCGATATTTTTCCGTCAGTTTGTTACAAAACAGCAAGAAAAATTTCGCGGGAATGAAAATAGCTGTGCGGGTAGAGTCAGTTTAAGGCGCACGGCTGCATCTGTCTGTCGCTCCCCTCGAACGCAGCGCCATACTACGACTATAGCCTAATCGGCCGGACGCGTCAGTCGCATCGCATGGTCGCAGCCGCACCTGACGAACTTGCACCTTTATAGATACGTACACAGATGATTTTTGATCCAACCCTAGACACACATGAAAAGCACTTTGTTTTTCCGACGATTTCCATCCTATCTTGTAGTTTTATATGTCGTCAGGGCTGACAAGGTAGGCTTGACAAGGGTACCTAAGTGCTAGTTTTTTCACGACCTCGATACCTAAATAGGCTTAACGGTTGAGAGACACCTTAGTTCCCTTTTCAGCAAAGATAGGACTGTTGTTGCTTTAAGAGTTAAAAAGGATGCAATGATAACACCTACATAATATTATGTAGAACGTTTTTTCTCCTATCAATGGCGTAACACAGGTTTATGCCACAACGATAAATACATATTATTTATTGTATAGATAGATATCATTATTTAAATAATAAAATTAAGTTGATAAAATGTGCGTGCCGTTAAAACTTAAAAAGGATTCCCGGTACGATAAAGGGACTTATATTGTGCAATATCCAATATAATAGTAGTTCCCGTTTTAACTTAAAGGGCGTATTTTTTTAGATATAAGGGCTAATACAATCCCTCAAGTAGTGGCGCCATCTGTTGTCGGGTAGTCGAACTCCAGCTACCGATTTTAAATGCGATGTATTTAAAACTTTTTATGAGACCAAACCGATAAATAACGCGAGAGTAATGTAGTAAAAACTGCTACAGCGCACTTAAATAATGTTGGTAAGGAAATCAATTATAGTTGAGACGGCCACATGCTGCATTTGCCGCCGTCAGGCAGTAAATGTTGTATGGCGCTCCCTTTCCATCTTGGTGGTTGACTCAAAGAAAGCGCCATACAATAAATTGTCATACAGTAACGAATGCAGCAGGTGACCGTCTCAACTATAGCTTATAAATAATACGGTTTTTTGTATCGAAAAATTATACCTACATTATGTTTTGGTTAAACATTCCTACGACATGAAAAATGCCTACTTAATTTATTATAGGTTCTAAGGTATAACAATTCTATGACTTTATGATGACTACAAACCACGTAGTTACCTTGGTTTGTAAAGGAACCTTTATCAACATTATGTCATACTTTCATTAAACAAAGTTCTCAGATTTAACTGTATTTTGGCGTAATTAGCACATTAACGATAATTGCTTTCAAACCAATTACTCAGCAACTGAGTATACCGTGTCGTTAAGGTGTCATTAATTAAATAAACTTCATTAAAGTAATTGAGCTTGGCACATAATTTACTGAAGTACTTATAATATCTAGTTAGCACGTAAATTAATACCTAGGCGTATCGTTTAAATGTTTACTTAATACAAATTAGTTTGGTAGGTAAACTTACCTACCAACCATAGAATTATGGTCCTGGCTTACATCTATATCTAGATCAAAAGATTTTTATCAAAATAAAACTGAAGAATAAAGCTGCTAGGTTTTACTGGGTAGCAAATTTCACTTGCACCCTATACAATTATCACCCGAACTGAAACCACGAGAAAGTTTTTTTACCATAGTTGTGAAGCTAGAACTAACTAAATTGGTTAAATGGTTTATCAATTTGGGTTATTCAGAATTCCACCTAGCCTGAGAGAGTTCTAAGCAAGTTTTGTTATCCATGGTTTCCAGTCAATGGAAGCCAAAAATACTCACAATTTTTTTCATATATGCCTTTATAAATTGCTGTGTAATGCCGGCTTAGAATAATTGCATTGTAATGCCAACTTACCCGTACTTAACACCAGTCGAAAGAAGCAACTAACGGTCTCGACTCTCGAGATTTTCATGTGTATCGCAATTTTATTCTAAAACTGGGTAGATTCCACATCATCAAGAATGTAGCAGCAAATGTAATAAGTAGAATACCTTCCTGTTATTACGTAGGTAAAACCTAAGTATCTATATGGTAATGCGTAATAGCCATTTACAAGAAAAGAACATCATGGTTTATGGAAATACAATACAAAGATCTTGAAAGAAACAAATTCGTACTATCACCAGTAAATACACCTACCCATTTAAGGGACCAACTTATACTGGTTTTTCATACAAACACTAAGGATAACGAATATGGAAAGGTGGATTTGCTGGCGAATAGTACTAAACGGGCTTCTAAGCCTGGAGGCTCTTATCCAAAATCAAATAACATCGTATTTGCAAAAACTCTTACAAAGAAAATTTCCGTGGTAAAAATAACAATAGGTATACTAAAGGTACTTAGCTTTCCTCGTGACAGAGAGACACTGAAAGCGAATTAATTTTTTAACATTTTGATAAGTAAAAGTCCGTCCAGTGGTTTCACTCTCTGCAATCTAGGTATTATTGGATAGATAAAATGTTTTCTGACTGCCCTAAACTTACCCTCATTAACCTAGTATTATAGTCAAGTCTGACTAAGTCTGGCAAAACGTTCGTATCTACATGCCGATTCCCATTGGCTTCCCTTTCAGAAATTTACAAAGCTATACTCTCACAATTCACATAAATCTACTTTCGGTTAATAGGTTTTTCTCCGGCGTACCTTCGTTAAAATGTCACCCTTCGCCACTACGTAAATACTACTTCATTCCATTGTATCTTGACTCTAGAGTCTAGTTTAACCGGTTTCAGCAACCTTCCGCTGAAAAACTAAACCTAGTTCCCACAAATAATGTTCCGAAACTGAATACCATAGTCTACCAGGAAGAGCCAACATCAACTGAATTTCGCGTCAGCTATATAAAAACACACAAAACAAACGAACCCACACGATCACATTTCGTTCTTACGAATAGGTAAAAGGTAAACTGTGTTCATTTATAACATTTAATTGTGGCCGTCAATCTTTCCCGGCGGAAGGTTTTGCTGGCTGATGAAGATGGATGGCACACTTCTTACGCGCTGACAAAAACGCTGCGTAGGTTTCAGTTTTTCAACAAAGTAAACGGTAAGGATTGGAAGTCATTATTATTTCGTGAAGTAAACGAATCGAATTTTCATACGTGAATTCCAAATAACAGCCTATGAATGAGCCTACGAATATAAAAAAATTCGAGGCAACCTGTTTGTACAATAGTTAAAATATTTTTGCGCTAGACAGGCATAAGCGATAAAAAATATTAACTTACCATTTTTAAACTGACTGCAATAGTTTAAAACACAAAGTTCAAAAATGTTTATTGAAATAAAATAAAAAATAATAGTAATAAAAAGCATGTACTTATGTGAAAAAATATTTAATTCAACTGCTTAGTTAGGGTGTGGATAGATTTCCCTATAATATATATAAAGACAACCTGTAGGTAAAGGATTATATTTGAGAACCTCCCCAATCTTTTACTGAAGGTCAGTAAAAAAGATGCCTGTCCTGATAAATTACAAAAATCTGGCTGGCCGGATCCCTAAATTGAACTAAAGTGGCAAGATTTGGACGGCAGCCAAGCCTTAAGCGGCTATCCCATTTGGGAAATCGGTTCTGTATGGAGTTTTAAAGCAACAGATTGCCTACAGGTAGGACTAAATGTAAATAAAACACTTTTATTTTATGATTATTTATGTATGAACTAGATATTTTGTGTATGGATATGACAACTTACCTACAGTACGCGCATGAGTTCATGACCATGTTGAGGAATGCGGTAGTGCTGTGACTAATTCATGTTGATGTCGATATCGAGAATTGTTGCCGAACAGTTCAGTTCAGACTACTCATAGTTATTAGTTAATGGGTTGTTTTTCCTACAATATTGAGTAGGTAGGGTATCGTTGAATAGGTCTTTAAAAACAAAGTAACTAAAATGTATATGTCTCGAGACATTTGCTTATTAAAGGGGCCTTTTTAACCATAGTTTGTTCGAACTGTAACTTCACTGTTTGTCAATAATATTAAAGAAGTATTTATGGTTTCTACACAAAACACAACATAACGACAAAATATCGACAACTTTGTGACACACTTTTTTCCCATCACTCGACTGCGGGCGATTGCGGGTAGTTGGGTATCCGCGGGGCGCGCCGCCCCCGCGCGCCTCCTCATTCCCCGATGGCCAAGAACTCATGCGCGTACTGTACTTGTGTAGAAAAATGAGTATTTTGTTTGTCCACAGAATGATATGTCAACAGAATGATCGTACAGAAACGCGGCGATTGACATTTGTCACTTTAACTTACAATAATGCAAAACGTGTTTGAGATGGCGCTATATACCTACTAGCTCGTTATTAGCAAACAAATGAATTAAAATAGAAATTCTATACCGGAAACCCATCACGATGAGATGTGAGATAATAATAATTAAAACTCCGACAAACAACCTCAGATAATGAAATTTAATCATAGCCATGCAGATAAGTATTCCCATTTCGGAGGAACAAAGTTACAGAAAGTACAAATTCACTGTCTTAAATGCAGAAATTGTTTAAAGGGTCAAATTTTATTTGGCGGGAGTGGGTTTGGGGACAATTTGTATCAAATGGGGTTTGTAAATCTGGCGACCAACCCTCAGTAAATCAAGTACTTATACGTCGTTCCTTGGAAAAGTTGGCGCAATAATTCTTACAACACGCGACAAAGGCCGTTAATTTAATTACTATCTACCCGAAATGAAAAAAAAAAACACCTTATTCAAAATAAATTGTGTGTCTGTCTACGCGAAACTTGCATCCAAATAAAGAGCTCTTTTGTGTGTTTGTCATTCATTCATCAAAATTACTACAGCATATTCTGAAGCACCCAACTTACTGACTTGGCAGGAGCTTTTGTGCGAAGGTACTCATTGAAATTAATGGAAGTCCCATTCATACCTTGCCTGGCATTCCATGTAAGCTCTTTGAGCTGAGAAACACAAATTAGGAACGCAATTTCGACCCTCGTTTAAACAGAACCAAGCAAATTGTTCTGTATTTTATTTTCAGCTAAACCACTGCAGTATCGTAATGGCGACTATAAAAAACCAGATAATCTCTGTCTGAAATTTTCTCGATCTTCAACAGGGCTGCTACAACGGCCATTATTTTTAATGTTAGCTATTAATTTTGTGTAATAATTTTAAATGAAGTGCCTATTGCGGGTTTGAAATTGCTGAGTCATTTTGTAATGAACGTGAAGTATCCTAATAAATAGTTAATTGGCTTACATTTGTATTGTTAGAGATATGATTTGATTTCGTTGGATAAAGTAAGAATTAAATGAGATTTTTTTTTTTATCTATGATGGGCTTACTCTTGACCCCAATCTTACCCTAGAGCAGAGATGGGATCTACGGTGGAGCGAGCTTGCCCAGAAGATGCCTATTCACTCTAGACTTAATGAGATTTAGGTTATATGCACTCGGAAATACAGACGCAGGCAGGGAATTCCATTCTTTAGCCGTGCGCATAATGAAAGACGATTTGAAGTGCTTAGTGCGTAATGTGGGTATATCAACTAAGAACGGATGGTAGCCGGCCGTGCGTCTGGATGTCCGATGGAAGAAAGGAGACGGTGGTATGAGATAGAGGAAATTGAACGTAATATGTAAATGATGTGTTAATTTAGATGTACACCTGTAGTAAAAATAAATTAAAAGAAACATGATCATGACCTCCCTATAAACTAAAGATTAAAGTAGGACAAAGAAAATAATAAAAAAATCTTTAATAGACATATTGAACGTAATTTTAAGAACAAAACTGTAGCTATAGAATTTCTGAGTCACTTTTCTTTCACTTAGAAAAAATAAGTTGAGGATTAGCTTAGAAAGACGCGAAAAATCAAGCTAGTTCCAGCCCTACACCTGCAACAGTACGTTCAGAAGAGCTCTGGAGTATCTGGTCGCAAGACAGCAGTTGAATATTACTTTTTTCTCGTTTCCGTAATGAAATCAGCTCCTTGAGACGAGGGATGGGATTGTACTATCTAACGAAAATATAGATTTTTGAGTCACTTATTTCTAGTCCAAAAATTAAATTAATAAAACGATTATATCCCAAGATTTTATTTTAAATTTTCATTAAACACAAATATTTACATCACTTTTTATAGGCTTTTTTTTAAAGATTGTACGTATTACAGGAGGTAACAAATTATAACAAGGACCCTAAAATTAGCTGTCGTGTATTGATTGTTACGCAAGCAAGACCCGGAATAATTCGACGTGCCAAAAATAAACTTTTGTACTCGGAAATGTGAAAAGCTATTTTAAATTAATCGATTAATATAAATTGCATCGCTTATTAAAAACTTTTTTTTTCAAATAAATAGTTTCATTAAATAATCGATTATTATTTCACATCCCTACTCGGGGCTGGTTCATGAAGTTAAAGCTGAAAATAGCATCGCACGGTGCGGCTGCAATTTGCATCACCCACTCCATTTTGTCGACATAATGAGACTTGTTAGTCGCTTGTGAATCTAATCGCTGTGATTTATAAATGGGTTTTGATTTTATGCAACATGGCATAGAAAATGGGGCCTATTGGTTGTACCTATGCCTGCAATAGAATGGCATCATTTATTATTTGAGTAGAAGAGTGGTCAGACCAACAGCCACTGCGACCTTTTTAGATCTATTGTGGCAACTGTAATGGCATCATTGGTGACGATACGATAAAAATTATGATCCTGTATGAAAAATAATTATAGCAAAATGGAATTTTCAGCTTTGAATTTAGTAAGACACATGGCATGACGGCACACATACTTTGTCGTTTATTTTTTTTGTCGTATGAATTGGAATAAGCTTAAGTAGGTAGTAAGATGGATGGTGAATATTATTTTCTCATCCATCTCAACCAAGACTAGAGGTATATTGGCGACACGTACACTCATTAAATGTTATGGGTTGCGGTGAACTCCTAAGACGCCTCTTGCAAGGAGTATGTTAGCTGTTTTAATTAAAATTCCCGGCGGGTGTGTGTGAGCAACTTTGTGGTTTGACAGCGAGATACCAGATATTAATGGCCTCTTAAAACAAATGACGTCTCCCTGAGTGTAGGTATAAAGCTTTATTAAACTCCACCTTATGTAAATTGCCGGGTGCCAGAAAATCTGTGGCGTTGATAGGTGCAATAACATAATGATTATGAATAACTCTCTGAATATGAAACCCGCAATAAAAACGAAATAATTTGTGGTAGCTCATAAATTAAATAGCAATAAATACTGTCGCTTCAAAAGCTAATTCAATTTTGCGTGTCAATTTGGTGACAGAAAAGTTATCTACCCGTTTTTGAACGGAATTCTATTACCTGCTGAAAAAGTGTGAATTTCCGATTTTAACTCGCGTTTCAGTCAAAGCTCGCAGTAAAAAAGCCGGCCGGCCGTGTGCAAATCCACTTTGAGCCATCCCGTGGATCAGACTGACTCTTTAATCTGCCTTTGTCCCGATAGTGTCTGGCAACACTGGCATCGGATTAACTTTCTGCTTTCGCAGTGGCACTTTCCGAGCGCAGCAGTAACAAACAAAAAAAACGGTCAAGTGCGAGTCGGACTCGAGCACGAAGGGTGCCGTACCATCGTGTATAAAAATGTCATAATAATCACGTTTATTGTATGACCCCCTGGTTTTTTATTTTATTCAATTTTTGAGCCATCCCGTGGATCAGACTGACTCTTTAATCTGCCTTTGTCCCGATAGTGTCTGGCAACGCTGGCATCGGATTAACTTTCTGCTTTCGCAGTGGCACTTTCCGTGCGCAGTAACAAACAAAAAAAAAACGGTCATGTGCGAGTCGGACTCGCACATGAAGGGGCCATACCATTGTGTATAAAAATGGCATACCTACAAATCACGTCTGTTGTATGATTCCCCTTGATTTTTCGTTTCTACAAATTTTTGGTATCTGTTTTAGTAAAAAAATTTACTCTCTAACTAACGGTTCATGAGATACAGCCTGGTGACAGACAGACATACCTACAGGCAGCGAAGTCTCAATAAGTTATAGGGTACCGTTTTCACTTGTGTACGGCACCCTAAAAAGAAAATTCGTTTCATTTGGAAAATACTTTTTTATTTGTGAACTGGAGACCTACCTAATAAAAGTCAGTCGAAAACGCAGTCGGTCATTAGAGCCTTCGGGCCTTACCACAAAAAAGTTAGACCAGCGTTGAACGCGTGTCTAGCGTTTTATTTTTGTATGAAGTTTTATTTTTAAAAAGCGTTCGACACTGGTCTAATTTTTTTTCGTGGTAAGGCCCTTCTAGTTTAACAATAGTTATCGGTCTTATTCACTTGAAAATATAATAAAACTTTATCAGTACCTAGCTATAGTTCGTTTTTGTTGAAAATTAATTTTAAATATCTTTCTGATTTGATTATACTAACAATAGCTGAAATTTTCACTCTCGCTGGTAAATTTAATTTATGTACGCATCACATTTTCACGTGAGATGTAAGCTGAAATGTTTGCGCTTTCAAACTTGAAAATACATAAATGTGTGATCTAAAATATTAGCACCCCAACCCAACTAAAGATAATAAACAGTATGAATGAATATTGCTTTAATTTATTGTGATCTAAGATATCTAATCGTAATATTTAACGAAGAAAAAGATGTCAAAAAAGATGTGTCAAGTGTTATGGAATGTATTCAAATAAGTGAAGACTTTTGACGTAAGGGTAAAGAATGTCTAAGTCGTGGGTCACATGCTACCTATACTGGTATGTTTGGTCAAAGTTTCTGAGAACTATCTCCATAGAGATTACAATTTTCTAGTCAAATATTGCTTTTATTCAATCAAAACCAATGGACGGAGGGCCTCGCGTCTGAAGTCGTTAATTTTGTTGAATCTGGATAACTTTGCAGATCACACGGTACTGTACCGGCGATGCATCTTTCAAATGTATGCCATACAACTGTTGATGGTGGTGTCAAAGATGTGTCAAATCGTATGGAATTTATCAAAAGAAGTGAAGACTTTTGACGTAGGTAGATAAGGGTGTAGAGTAGGTCGCGGGTCACATGCTAGCTATACTGGTATGTTAGGTCAAAGTTTCTGAGAACTATCTCCACGGAGATTACGATTTTCTAGTCAAATATCGGCGACTAATTCTGAAAGGATAATTAGTTTGTACCCGTTACGGAACGACCCGGCATTTGTGGGTAAACGGATTAAGCCGAGCCGGGATCAACCCCTATGTTTGTTTAGAGTATTATGAAGGCTCCTGTTATAAACCCTGCGTATTGGGTGTTTAATTTAGTTTAGTTTCACTATGTTTGCGAATAAGAGATCTGGCTTGTTTGAGAATCGTATTAAATTTGGCTGTGGTTGTGAATATGTTGTACGCACCAGCCCTTATTTGAGTTGACTTTGTTTTCTGAATTAAGTTAGCAACTCTTCTAAGCAAATAACAATACCTATCTATCAGAGGCTTGATACTTGTAGCAGGGAGTTAAAAACTCTGACACCACTATACTTCGGGTCGTACGACGACTTGGTCTCCCAAACGATAAAAAGAAGAACAACCGCAGGAGAGATGTACCTAGATCCTGCGTTGAACTTTTGTGGCTTTTACTGTACCTATGTGATGTGTAATGTGCCTACTCGTATGTATGCAGAAATTCAATAGGCTGTAAATTAGTAGACTGTCTCTCACTGAAACTTATCTAGTGAGCTAGAATTTTAATCATATAGTTTGGCTAGAATTTTAAGCTAGTTGCTAGTTTTCAAGAGAAACGTTATGCCTATCTAAACTAGAATAGCTATCATTCAAAACTAACACCACACGAACTCGTACTTCTATAATGTTGTTTGTTACGTAACCGACTCTCGAGCCCGAACAGAAGTTGAATATCGTAAATATTTCACAAAATTTAATAAGGCTAAGCACTCACACAATATTATATAATATCTGCACGCAGAAAAAGTGATAAAATTTGATCGTGGCAAAAGCGGAGATTTATATTTTTGCAACCTAATTAAAATATTTCTTATATTATCAAACTGAATAAAATATATACATTAAAATATATACTGAATAAAATTAAACATTTACTAAAATACTTAGCCTAAAAGCCGAGATGTAAGGAATTTAAAACACACAAATAAACCCTTACGAGACAAAAACTATTTCGCAAGGATCATGCAGGTCGTAAAACAGATGGCCATTGTCAAGATAAACTATAAGTTGAGAAATAAAACATAAAATGTAAATAATATACCGGGAGTAACAAAAAGGGTCTAACAAGCCGAAATGAGGTCAATGTACTGATGAAACTGAACAGCTTTCCCCGTGGAACATGGGTCGAAATATGAAGAGAAAATTTGGACATCCCATAATGAATCAGACAGCTGATCGGTGATTTTGTGTGGGAGGTCCTATGAGTTCTTTTTCTTTTCTTCTCAGTTTCAATTTATGACAATAACATAGTAAATGCATTAAAATCCCAATAAACTGTGAGTTCTAGCCTGGAGGTTATGATTTCTAAACTTTCCGGCTTTAATATGGATTTTATGAGGGTTAAAACTTTGTCGGGCCCACATTGTCTGTGTTTTAATGTGTTGAATTTTAATCATTTTAGTTTGAAGCTGTCTGTTCTATAAATATAAAGCTAGATATACCTACAATGTTAAAAAATGTTCTTATCTAAACTACCTCTGTCTATTGCATAATTTTGGACAATTTCTATGGTCTCTTATAGTACTTTATTTTAAGTACATTTCTTACTAGACTTGACTAAGTACATGTACCTATACCTACCTACTTAGGTAAATTTTTCAGTTCCGGCCACCCACCTACTTGATGTAACTTTTTGATTGCACCTAAAGAAACTCGCCTGCGGAAATTGGCAGGACTTTCGATTTGCATAAAATACCTTTGAAAATACCTACCTACTTTTATGGCAAGCAACCACCAGCATTCATAAAATTATGATGACAAATTCAGCGGAAAATCTTTATGTCAAATAAATACAAAAAAAATCGCGACTGAAATGAGATGAGAAAGTTCTATCGCCTGCACGGCCAACTTGCCAACGATTTTTTATATAAATACTGAGAAAAAGCAGTAAGTATAAGATGATCCCTTAAATTAGTAAATTTGCTGATGTAGGTACTTTAATGAAATATTGAAGTGAGCCCTAACAGTATTTATTTAACCATTTAAGCCTTTTAAAATTCCAATCAAATTCCCCGTACAAATAAATTCGTTTGATGATCCTTTTAGTAATTGATTTTTTTTTATCAAATAAAACCTTGATTTCAATACTGTAGACATTCATACATACATAAGCATATCACACCTATATCCTTTTTGGGGTAGGCAGATCGTATAAAGCTTACCACCTCTGACAATTTTGAGAGTCATTTAGAATGTGTATCACCATAGTGACAGGTTGTCAGACTATCGCCTCAAATTGCAGTACACATCAGTCTCAAATCCCTTAGTCGCTTCTTACGATACCCACGGGAAATATATGGGGGATGCTATTCTAAGCCGGTACCACAAAACAACAATAGGTACTGCGGATATAGCACTAATTATTATTATTATTATTATTTATTAATACACTAGCAGCTCTTTTGAGCTGATGCGTGTATATCACTGCACTTGTGTCTTATTTTTTTGATAGTTCACTTTTTAAATGCATGTCTAGTCTGTTTTTGAAACTGTTCACACTCGGTGCACTAATCACTACTTCTGGGAGAGTGTTCCAAAGATCCACAACACGGTTAGGCAAGAAGTGTTTCCTAGGGTTGCTAGCAGTTTTGGTCTTCAGTAGCTTCATTGAGTGTCCTCTTACACGTGTGTTACTGTGTAAGGTATACAAATCCTGGATGTTAGGTACATTATAGTAACCATTCAAAATTTTGTAGGTCTCAATCAAGTCACCCCTTTTCCGCCTTTCTTCTAATGTTGTCAGGTTCAATGCAATGAGCCTTTCTTCATAAGATTTGTCTTTTAATGAAAACACCATCTTCGTAGCTCTTCTTTGCACCTTCTCAAGCATGCTGCAAATGTGCAGCCAAAACATATTACGAATGCAGATATTAAGTTATAAAAATTATATAAGGAACATAATACAATTTTATTTAGTATCCTTTTGTTATACCTACTCTTCTTGTTTTTTGTCTGCCGAAGCGTAGACAGGTCAAATCGTACTTATTATTTATTATGTTTAAGGTTACAATCATTGAATTTTATCCGCCGTATGCTTTACCAAGACCTAGTACTGCATTTACACCAAGTAAGTAAAATCTCAGTTTTATCATAAAACTTTTATGGGTCACAGACTACGACAATCCCTATATAAAGGACTTTTACGAAACTGCTCTACCTACGCTAAGAGAAATAAAGGATTTCATACCCCTAAGTGTGTATTAAGACTAGATCGTAGCTTTTAAATTTAGAAGAGGAGTCTCAAAAAGATTTAGATACGTTGCTATTTACGTACAAATCCCCTAAAAAAAGTAGTCTCTTATACGTTAAAGTTATTATTTATATTTTCAAAGCCTTAACGACAACTTATTATTATATTAGTTTGTTATATCAGCAACAAATTACAATTACAGAGATAATGAAAACCGGCTTTTCATATTTAGTAAAATAACGACTTCTCATATGTAGGTAAGCCTGAATACAACTGTGTTGCTCATAATACAAACATACCTTCTCATATCATGAAATAGGTCTCTCCAAATAAAGTCCCATGACAGTATTACTTAGAACGGACACGAAACTACCAGCATGATGGATGAAGACGCATGTAGGCACTTCTTATACACTGAATCCACTCAAGCAGTTAAGTTAAGCATTGCCATTATCAAAATGGAATACGTAAGTATGTAGACCCTCGTCAAACTAGCTGAAAAGACATACGGTAACAATATAGATCATATTATAGGTAAGTTTGTAGAACTTGCAGGTATACCAAAAATTCAGAACTCTATTCTGCTCAAAATGTATACTCGTAGAGATGGAATTGAAGGCACCAGATTTCAACCGTTCGATCGTAGGTATAGTTATTGACGTAATGATTAATGAAAAGTAAGAAATGACGTCACAATGTGATGTCAAACAAAATCATAGAGATATTGCTGGCACTTCTCGTATCAAATTAAAAAACGATGAAAATTCCTGTGATGTGACAATATTTTCGAAGTCAGTTACTTGTTTTGATTAAAATCTACAACGGAAGGCTTTGTACATCCGTTCGCACAAAAAAACTGTTGAAAAATTACAACACTCTTTGTGATTAATAAAATGTTGTATTTTAAAACTCTGGCAATCAGTTACCGCAATATAATAAGAACTTAATCCCCTTGAAAACAACAAAAGGCCCGTAATATACAACGGTAATTTTCCTGTATTTAATTAATTAAACAAAAACAAAGCAGCACTGTCCGCGGTGGCGGGAAAAGCTATAAATTTTGTGCCGCAAAGCCATGGTCTTATCAAAATAATTTAGCAGTAAGTAAAAGGACTGCAAAGAGAAAATTGGAATAAGAATAGGCAATACAAATTAGGTTTTTAGTATTGTAAACGATATTGTTCCCAAATAAGATAGGTAATTATTTTCTTCTCAAGAGTTTGCATTCCACAAAATAAATAATGGTCTACGTTTTGATGGACGTGAGTTTGATTGCTATTGGAATTTACCTCTCAGATAAACTGTTTCAGAATATTTATTACTTGCCTATCCATCACTACTTGAAGGCGCAATATTATGACGAAAACGTGGCCGATGTGGCGCAGTGGTAGTGCGACTACCTGCAACGCAGAAGGTTCCGGACTCAATTCTCGGTGGGTCACTCACATAATGTTAATATTTATAAATTTGTTTCTAGTCTGGTCAGGACATTGCAGGTCGAACCACTTCATTTTTCGAAAAGTAAGATCTGTCCGAGGAAGCCGTGCTGTGGAGGGCACGTAAAGCCGTCGGCCCCGAATGCTGTCTGATTATTGAGACGGCGCTCGTTACACAACCATGCCAGAGGCCTGCTAATTGTAGTAGGCAATTATAAAACTCTGACACAAGAGTAGATTCAGTGTCCCACACGAAGAGAAAGAGAGACGGAGATTACGAAAATACGACAGAATACCTACTGAAAAACGACGATGGTTGCGGCACATACAACTTGTCAGCAACATTTATTTCACGCGTACCTGCGACACTGACGGCCACCTAGCGTGACACTTTTCACCATATTTTACTTCGCTAGGGAAATTGCTGTAATGTAGATAAAATTTATTGCCACGCGCTGACACGGCGTTTCGATATGAATATGTTATATTTTATCGTTGTTTTTGCTCCTAACATTGGATGTACCTAATACGCGAGAAACACATGTAACGTCCGTTTATGCGTTATTTTTGCGCTGCGCAACGCCTGCGTTGGGACAATACGAATTTTAACCTCAAGATTGGTTTATGTATGTCAAATTGTTTGACAAATGCTTCCGTCAATGCAGCGTTGTACGTTACTTTTGAGTTAATGGATGCGTCTGTCAAATCGTTTCACATAAACCGTATTTGTAAGAAAATGAGGTGGAAAATCGTATTTTTCAAAAGCAGCGGATGCGGATGCGGCTGCGCAAATATAACGCACCAACCGACGTTATGTGTGTAAAGCGCCATAAAGTTCCCACAAATGTCCAAAAAACGCCTGAAATCAATCACCAGTTGGAATGCCATCGCTTGCTGTGGGAAGGCTGCTTCCTTCGTCACTACGTTAACTGTTACCCAGTTACTCAAGAAAATGTTTGAAACAAAGGAAAATGTTAGTATGCTTATAAAAGATTTTTAGTCTAAATGCCCTGATTTTTAAAATAGTTTTATCTATTGAAGTACTCGCTCTCAATTTTCTTCTAAACCGGATATCCGCTACCCGGGGAAATATACCTGGATTTTCAGGCGATAAATTTATTGCGAACTATAAATAGGTTTAAAATACATTATCCCTGGGAGCAGTTTAATTCCTCGCGGCTCTCCAAGTCTGAAAGTATTGGCGCTGGAAATAAATTGCACTGCAAACTCTAGCGAGAGAAGCCGCTGAAGGATGGCAATGGCTTCGATGCAAACAGACGTGTAGAAAGATATAAGTTAAACCCCTCTTTTTTATGGAAAATCTTGCGAAATGGACCATCGCACGCAGGGTCTGAACCCGCGACGTTTGTCATCTGTACTGGACTTGACGAGGCCTCTATACCATCTGGTCTACCGTGGCTCAAGCTTAGCCTGCCACAATTCGCGATCACGCTGCTTGAAACCGTTTCCATATGACATGTATGAAACAAAAGAGACGCTGTTTACACACGTAAGACTGAGGCTCGTGTCAAACGTCTCATCCATGAAGATGGCCCCGAAGTTCGTCTCTTTTTCATTGCTTATTTAGCGACAAGAATATAATCAGTGGCATGTGTTTAGGACATTGTTATTTTATATTATGGATGTTGAAGTACTTTTAACCTATTATACCAGAGTGTCATAACTTGGCCATTATTATTATGATGATACCCTACTTCCCCGAATCACTGTCAGTATTACTTAAGTTATTTGCTTATGAATGGCACGCTCGGAGAACTTTAAGGGTCAGATTCCACCTGCGTAGGTATTCAGGAACTTTGATTATGAAATATGACAGCTCATGCGGGTTATCCTTACCGGAAATACCGGAAATATCACGAGTAAACTTTCTCTGAATCTCGACACCAATGTATCACATTGAACCAAAAAGATGCTAGTAGCATTTGCCATGGAATTTTTGCTTTTACTAAAACACCTCGAGCTAAATATTTATATTTTTAAGCAGTTATTACAGATACATTAGAGTATCTATAGTTTACAAGAATCTGTTTCACAAGATAAGAATTCAGCAATTCTCTGCTCGGCTAACTCCCACATATTCACGCTAAGAAAATTCCTTGGAAACCCGAAAGTTGAACCGCCGAAATACAGTCGCCAAATAAATTGAAGCCCCAGATTTGGCTAAAGAAATAAATCTTAAGAGTTAACGGCTTGAATTGATAGCACCCTTATTCAACATCGGATCTAGAGTTTGAAAGTGTTTTGAGATGCCTGAGAGAAAATTTGAATTGTGCCGCGTGTCTTTGTATCACTTTTTGTAAAGGCGTTTAAAGTGAGTCAGTATAAAATGAAATCAATGATATATTATAATCTGTCTCTTTTAACATTCAAAATAAAATAGATTATTACGGCTGAAATCATTTCATCAAACAAGAACTGTAATCGAAGATAACTCCTAAGTTTTATAGACATCCGGACTTTCTGAGAACATTGGATGGAAGGTGCCATTTGCGATTAAAACTTGGAAACTTCTCCTGCTGATAATCTAATTTTGAACCATGCGCCAAGTTATGAATCTTAGATAACTTTAATACGATTGGTATTTTGCACATGCACGATCTATATAGGCAAAAAGGAACGTATATTTATATCAAGAATTCTTTTATTGTAATAATTTTCTAGTAAGAGAATGCAGGATAATGCCTTTATTTCTACTTACTATTACTTAGTATATATTCTAGTAATAATGAAAAGATCAGTCTGAAGTTTTAATGATATTTAATATTATGGTTTATTATTATAGGTAGGATTGTAGGTAATTATTATTTTTACGTGTGGTTTAAGATTATACTTGTATTTCGGTAATTAAATTAGGTAGGCATTTTGTACTTTATTTCCATCAATCGATCTCTAAATTAAATGATCAGATATAATCCTTTAATGGAGCGTAAAGTTGGATTTATTTTACTATAATTATTGCCGATTCAGGCCGGATTAACTATTGAAATAAATTGATTAAAATCAAATACTTGGTAGAGCTTTTCAGCGTTGATTTAACAGTTTATACTTTCATAACTTAATTCAGTTTTGCTTATAAATCCTAAAGTCTGTAAGGCGAGAGACACGCGCGACGTCCGTTCGTGCGTTATTATTGCGCAGTGCTATCGCACATTTATGCACATCGCACAACGCTGCGTTGACGGATCCGTCTGTCAAACCATTTCTCATAAACCGTTCCTACATATATGAGAATAAGGTCAGCAACGCATGCGTTACGCAGCGCAAATATAACGCTTAAACGGGCGTTACGTGTGTTTCTCGGCTGAAGCTGTGTTAAATTGAATCGAAAGTTTGACTATGACATCACAGGTTTTCCATCCAATCTGTCATAATATTTAGCTTTTCTTTGATGATCCAATTAGTATTCCAAAGTTCAATGACCAACTGATATATCCAGTAACCCTTTTTTATCTTGGATTCTATTACGTATTTTATAGGGACATTCAAGTTTTATGGAATGGAAATTTATCACTAACTTATTTATCTACCTACTCCTTTGGGACAGCCTGCAGCTTCCAAAGGGCCTTCACATATCATCTTCCAATTTTATATCATAGCTTACTTATCATCAATTTACTTTACACAACTATATTACATTATGCTGCTTTTCTAAATAAGCATGTACCCTACTTATGTTGGTATAATTATACTTGGTATACTAACCTAAGAAGAAAAAAGAAGAAAAACAAATGAAACGCTAAAATGCAAATGTTTTAAAGGATGAACCAATCCACGGAACTTTAAACTTTCATATTCCCCGAGCAACGTAGATCGTCATTCATTTCAATAAATTTCAGTTCAGGTTCATAAGCTGGTCCATTCTTTAAACTCTTATCGGCTGTATTTTGCTAAAACCCAGTAAAAACAGAAAATTGGGTCTAACCGCTGTATTCATCACTCCTAAAAATGTTTTGCATTCATCATTCATATTATCGCGAATGTGTTCGGGTCGGGAATATTCCCATATTCCCAGCCATTACACGGGGTAATTTTGACAGATGGGGTAATTCTGCCCGCTATGCCTGCGCTGCTATCGCTACCCGGGAGAGTTTTAATCACTTTCACATTTTATTATACATCAGTAATCGTATTTTGTTGCGAGGCTTTTGATAAAACGTGGTCGATGGAGTCAAAATATTTAATCATTTTTATAACTCAGACGACGTGCTCCCCGAAGACTGGCTCTTGTCAATTTTTACACCCCTTCCTAAAAAGCCAAATGCCAAATTTTGTGGAGATTATAGGATGATTAGTGTCATGAGTCACCTCTTGAAAGTGTTTCTCAAAATAATTCAAAACAGAATTTATAAAACGATTGATGAAAACATAAGCGAAAATCAGTTTGGATTTAGATCGGGTCTGGGTACGAGAGATGCTCTAGTAGCTATTCAGATTCTGACTCAAAGATGCTTAGATGTACAAAAGGATGTATTTATGTGCTTAATATATTTGACAAAGAATTTGACAATGTCAGACATGATAAACTTATCTCAATGCTTAATTCTATTGGAGTTGATGGGGAAACTATACGATTTATTGAAAAATTACACTGGAACCAACAACCTAAAATTAAATTCAATGATACATTTGTCCAAAGAAGTTTAATTGAAAAGGGAGTACGACAAGGGTATATTCTCTCTCCGATTATATTCAACTTGTATTCTGAAACAGTTTTTGAGAAGGCGTTTGAAGAACTAGACTTAGGAATCCGCGTTAACGGCAATGTCATAAATAATATACGTTACGCCGATGACACAGTGCTTTTGGCTGAAAATCTCGATGACCTTCAAAACATGTTAGATAAATTAAACAACTCATTAAATGAGTACGGACTTAAGATTAACACAAGCAAGACTAAATTTATGATTGTTAGTAAGAATACAGTTCCTACTGCTGTACCATTACAATTGGGTAACAGCTTTATTGAAAAAGTAAAAAAATACAAGTACCTTGGTTGTTGGTTGAATGAAATATGGGAACCGGAACAGGAAATCAAAATAAGAATAGAAATAGCCAGATGTACCTTTCAGAGAATGAAAAAACTGTTTACTAACAGGAAGATTAATCTAAAACTAAGATGGAGAATGGTGAAATGCTATATTCTTCCAATTCTTATGTACGGTTCTGAAAGCTGGACACTCAAGCAACATTTGACCAATAAACTTAGAGCTTTTGAAATGTGGCTGTATCGTCGAATGTTAAAAATTAAATGGACAGATAAAATCACAAGCGAAAAAGTTTTACAAATAATGAAGAAAGATTTGGAAGTAGTGTCAACAATTAAAAAACGTAAAGCCGCTTATTTTGGCCATATATATAGAAACAGCAAATATAACTTACTACAGCTAATTATTGAAGGAAAAATCGAAGGGAAGCGAGGCCGCGGAAGAAGGAGAATTTCCTGGACTAAGAATATCCGAGACTGGTTGAAGGTGGACAGCACGGAAAAACTAATACGCATGACTAGCGATAGATCGACATATGGACAGATGGTCGCCGACCTCCGGGATGGAGATGGCACCTAAAGAAGAAGAAGAAGGTCGATGGAGCATTTTTTCCTACAATGTATAATACAGGGTACTTGGGTACTTTTGGACCAGGCCCGAACAGGCATGAGCTGCTAGGTTAATGTACATATAGAAGTTAGGTACGTTATTAGGTACGTAATAGTATTAAGTTTAATTGGATTGGTCTTCGTTAATACAGGTAGATATTCTACCATAGTGTAAAAAGATAAAATGTAGACCTACAGGCGGCTTTACATGATGTAAACCGTCTAAAACGTGAGTTGGAATTATCTTTCAACTACCTAGCTGCATAAATCAACTTGGCAGGCCAGAAGTGAGTGCAAGCCCACTGGGAATAATTTACCCAAATACTGCATGTGCACTCCAGATACAAAGGCGGCATTCAGGTAGTTACCAACTAGCTAGCTAGCAGAATGCAAATGATAAAAGCAAGTAGGAATTAGGTAGGTACTGAAATGCTTCATTTTCTTGATTTCAAGTTCCTGCTTAGACAAATACTGAAACTTATTCAAGGGTGAATTAGTATCATAAATTATATATTAAACATAGATGAAATTAAACTTTTGCCTTATCTTTTGACTTGATTTTCTTCAATGAGTTGCAAAACAGTGTCACAAATTACCTACCTAAGTGGCGCAGTGTATTTCCAACCTAAATATTATACAATGATAGTGTGTTGTAGAGGATAACTTCCAAGCTAGTGGTTGCAAGTAGAGCACGTGTGTAGAAGTGTCGTTTAGCTGCACCGGGATTCTGCTTGTCCAACAAAACATTTTAGTGCTTGTACAGGGTGTAAGGGACAGCTCTTTGAAAAGACAGGGTACATATGGACCATGAAAGTGAACAATGTTTCGTAAGGAAATATTCAGGGCACTTAGCATTTTTATTTTACATCCCTTAGTAAACAAATGCAGTCAGTTGATCAAATTTTGTATGGGTGGTAAAAGAAAACACGTCTCCCGTAATACTTTTATGGAAAGTTCAGTTACATGATCTAAACGTTACACATCGTATTTGCACAACTGCGAATTTTCGACCGAAATATTATGTACGCAATATTATCCTACTATCCTACTTCCTACTAATAATATTATAAAGGCGGATGTTTGTGTGTGTGTTTGTTACGACATCACGCAAAAACGGCTGATTAGATTGACATGAAACTTTGCAGAAATATAAAAGGGCACCTGGAATAACACATAGGATACTTTTTACCACGGAAAAATGTCTCATTCCCACGGGATCACGCATTTTCCAATATTTTTGAAATAGGTGGCGTGACTGAGCCGATTCGCGTTTTAAACGTTTTCGCCGAAAACTAACAGCGACATCTCTCGGCGAATAATGCTTTTTTCCCGCGGAATAATAGGTTGCAGCGGGTGAAACCGCTGACGGGCAGCTAGTGTATAAATACGTCTCTTAGAACGACATACGAAACAAATTAATTACCTACGAGAAGATCGATGGCGTAGATGTTAGTATCCAAGCCTGCTTTGCCGAGAGTTATGGATTCGATCTCGACACATCAGAAGTATTTGTAAGTTAATTTTTAAATATTTGTGTTGAGTCTTGGTTCTATGCATTGTACGTACCAATACATTTATTTACAAACAGAGTTGAGCATAAAATTATTCGCGAGTAAATTGTTCCGCAAATAAAATATTGATTAATTAAGGAATAAAATGCGATATTTATCATATTCCTTAGTACAAGATAATTATTTACCTACTACTTATTTATTCCATCAATAAGTTTTTTGTGGGGCATAGACATTTACTATATTTTACTCGTGCCAAAATTTATTCGCCGTACGATTTATTCGCGAATAACTTTTTGCCCAACTCTGTTTACAAAATATATACCTATGTGTTTTAATTTCAGCTATCTTGTTCCCACAGCACAAGCTAGGCTTGGCGCTCTGAAAAGTTTCGCTCGACATTTTATGCCCAGTTTATTAATTTATTATTTAATGAAAAAACCTTTAAGTAAAACAGAGCACGTGCACAGAAGCGTCGTTTAGCCGCGCTGGGAATCTGCTTGTCCCGGCGAAACTTTGATGTCACTTGTTTAGTGCACAAATTGCACAACTGTAGCGTATTAGGGGTTCTAAGTAGTTTGTCTATTTAGGTACGACTGTGGTACGACCGACCAGTGTTGTTTCGGGTATTAAAATATGTACCTACCTGAACATATTTTAGACAGGTAGGTTATTAGATATTGAAATTTGAATAAATATGACAAACAGCGTAACAAAAAATTAATTTATGTCATATTTCTACAATCCAATTTCCCGTAAGCTGTATGTAATTAGCGTTTGTTTTACAAACGTTTTTGCCTTATTTACAGATGCTAAGTAAAGTAGTTCGTTCATCACCATTTCACAAGTAGCAACTCCCAAAGAAGTTTTATATCTACAAACTATCATACAATAAAGATTTTGTAAATAATATTTTACATAGAAAGTAAAATATTTTTCATTATTTTTCTTAAACATGGTCAAAATACTCCGTTATACTTATAGAACTCGTGATTTAAAGGAATGTACTACTTTTCCTAACACCCTGTAACTACAGTTATGGAAATTGAGAAGTGTTTTGTTTTCCAATGAAATTTAACAATTCAATTAACTACATCAATCTTGTAACACCTAAGGTTCTAATGGATTTATCTAGCAGCCAGGCACGGTTAATCAGATTTGGATAATGACAAAGTTAAGTTACCTACTTAACTACTTACTTGAGCTGGGTTCAGCATGATCCAATAATAGGTATGTAATGGCTGGGACATAAAACAGAATCATCTTAATCAAGTTAAAACAGCTTAAATTTGAATGAATCAACCAAGTACTTACAAACAACAATTTCAATAATCCAAATTTAATTAAAAATATCATTTGAATACAAAATTAGGTGTTATTATTTAACGTTCTGTGATTGTACAATACATGAATAGGTACTAATCCTAAATCCATATTCCAAATAATCAATTTTTTCTGTGCAATTACTTCTAATTCGATGTTTCCATCAACGCAAAGTTTAGGTATTGAACACGAAAACATTGGTCGGAACAACATCAATTTTGGTAAAGTTATGAAAATTTGTATTCCTGAAAGTTTCTGAAACGAAGATTGGTCAGAAACAACAACAATGTTGATAAAGTTATGATAATTCGTATTCTTAACTCCGTTCCTGAAAGTTCCTAAAACGAAGATTGGTTGCAAAGAACATCAATGTTGTTGTAGTTATGATAATTTGTATTCGCAAACTCCGTTCCTGATAGTTTCTGAAATACTATAGTTAGAACTTGTAACCAGACATATCTTGGCCGTGTGGTGCCGGCAGAGTAGAATAGCACCACCTCTCTTCCCGTGGGGGTCGTAAGAGGTGACCGTGGGATAAACCCGACCCAAAGAGCCACGGCCAACCGTATAGTGGTGGTTGATCCTCCTCAAAAGCATTCCCAAGGAGGGTTGACGTCTGGTAGGCGGCCGATCTTAAAAATAAGTCAAATCCTTTGCAATACGATTTTGTGTTCAACAAAACGTGTTGCGCCGACCCCCCCAAGTAGATAATTTGGATAAGGGCAGGAAGATGATGATGATGAATCAGGGATATCTTGATCGTCCTATTCGTAGTTAATAGAACTTCTTCGTAAAAAGTAATTTGCCAAGAAAACCCGCCAGTTTGCAATAATGTGCTTGCCTCTGGTTGCACATTAAATCTTGGTTAGCTGGCAGTAAGAACGTTTTATGAACAATTAGCACTGTGGCTACACGGTACACTAATAAACTTTTTATGGTTTTTCCTCTTTCTTAACGGGCTTTTTATTAAACGTATACCCTAAAGAAACGGACAGTATCGTCCTCCGTACATATTGGTATGTTGAACTGCGAACTAGAACAAAAACTTTCATAGAAATTACTGTTTAATTTGAATACTTAGTTACAAAGTCTTGTTTTAATAGTTACAAATTTTAGAACACTTTCCGTCGTAAGTATACAATTTCAGAAAACTTTTTTTTTATACCTCTTAGTTCGTAAATGTAGTTCATAATCATCATCATCAGCCCACTTCCATCCACTGCAGGGTATCTATAACAAATTAACATCAGTTTATTCGATCATAAATGTTACATGGTATAGTCTAGCATTGTTTTGACATTTAATTAAGCTTATTGAATACATTTTTACTGTACCTAGTTATATCATACATTTTCAAAATATTATGTCAAAAATCGAGTTGGTTTTGAAAGAAGCAAATAGGCAAAATAAGTATTAAGAAAACGTAAAGTAAACCCCGAATTAGTATGCAAGAATTAAGGTACGCTGCATAAAAATACTTTTAACATAAATTTCAGGTAGCAATAAGGCTAGAAACACACGGTAACGTCCGTTTTTGCGTCGTTTGTCCGATTGTCCACATTATTTTTGTACGAATAAGTACGTTTTATGTCAAACGGTTTGAAAGACGCATCCGTCGACGCAGCGTCGTGCGATTCCGTTTGACATAAACCGTATTCGGATGAAGGGAAGGTGGAGAATCGAATGCATACCTACATACGTACATATATCACGCTTATATCCCTTGCGGGGTAGGCAGAGCGTAAACGACTGTAAAAAACTGCCATTTACACCACGTCTGACAAAAGTTTGAGAGTCATTCAGTTAAATGTGTGTCACTGTCGTGACAGGTTGTCAGCCTGTCGCCTAAAATTTCAGTCGAATGAATGAATCAAACAGACGTTGCGTGTATTTCTTGCCTTAAGCCCCTTCCCGACAGTCACCGCCACGGTTCTGCAACTTTATCTGTTGCCTGCCTAATTTTCTTATCCAAAGGGTTCTTCGAGTTTAATTGCTTAATAAAGGAAGAAAGGTATTCCCTTTAATTCTTGGCATCTACTTTTCAACTAGCTATATCCGAGAAGCACCTGCTGAGAAATTCGAGTTGGAATTACTTTTGAACTTCGCCTTTATTTATTAATCTCATCTGCATAATGTAGAGGCAAGAGATGGGCGAAACTGGATAGGGAATCTCTATTGTTTTCGACTTCGAGACAAAAGAATCCCTTCTTCTTATTTACATTCCGTTTTTTTTTCTTCTGCTATCCCATTTTTTAAACAGCAGTGTTTACACCTTAAAACGTTAATTTCAAACGTACCTATCTACCTAAAAACAAAAAAAAATATCTTATTTCTTCCTTTTTACTGAAAACGTTGTCAACGTACGAAATAATTCACTTTTTACTTGGTACCTTTAGTTAGATCGTATACAAAACAAGTCTAAATAATGATTTTTGTAGTTACCTCATAAATAGAGAAGATTTCGGCATCCGTGGAAGCATCAAACACAGAATTTGAAAAAATATAGGTACTTATATTTTGACTTGACAATAGTTGTAGCTGCTAAATATAGTACCTACCTAGTAATATATAGGGTTACATTTAATTAAGCACAAATCTCTTGAGAGTGTGGTCTACTCACAAAACTGTACAATATTTGCTGGAAACTTTTCTTCGAAATTTGAAATAAAAATTTGGATCTCCCATACTAAGTGGCACACCATACAAAATTTTTGTATGGAAGGTCCAATTTTCTTTTTCATATTTCGTTGAAAAGTTTCTAACAAAAGTTGTTCAGTTTTGTGAGTAGACCACACCCTCAAGAGATTTCTACTTACTTAAATGTAACCCTATATATGTACCGAGAGTATAGCACAGACTCTAAATAAATACCTACTTACCTTGGTTTAGATACCAGCAACGGTAGGTAGTTGTAATAAGATACGTTAAGTCGCTATTCCCCGCAGGTATATACGTGCATTTTTCCACTAGACTCAGAGTAATATCAACAACATTGTATCTAATCAGCTTTATAATATTTGTCTCTAGAAGAATAATCAGTTATTTCTCATTGTCGAAAGTCACATGGCCAAGAGAGCTGGTGCCAAAAACTACGTCTATAAATGTAAAGTAATCGTGCGATATTGCAGTATTCCTATAATAGATTTCTGTTGTTAACGCTTCTGTGTATTATTTTGACGGAAACTTTACCAAAATGTGAAGTAGACATTGTTAAAAAATACGTTGTTAATTAATATTATAGATGTGCTATATAATTTTGAGTTTAAAACAGTTTTAGATGAAGAATGTACCTAGTGAAATGATGACTGGAAAAGAATTGAGGAACAGCGTTCATAAGGATGTTTTCCTGTTACAAAACTGAAAACTAGTAAGTAGAACAAACTATCTTAGTTGAACCAAATAGCGCTTCCAAATTGGCTGTCTATCTCTGCGGTTAGTCCGACACAACAAGCCACGGTTCAATCGAAGTTTGTCCCAACTATTTACGCTAGTATAAATATAGATAGACTAGCTAAAACCCGCGGCTTCGCCCGCGTACTTATAGGGGAATAACAAAGAGATGTGTATTGCGTTGTATGATTTGTTACACATAAATACTAACACCTCATCACCATTTTCATCCGTTTTATGATGTAAATCATAAAAAAAAATACTCTCCCTCTCCCTCTCCCTCTCCCTCTCCTCTCCTCTCCTCTCCCTCTCCTCTCCTCTCCCTCTCCTCTCCTCTCCCTCTCCCTCTCCCTCTCCCTCTCCTCTCCTCTCCCTCTCCTCTCCCTCTCCCTCTCCTCTCCTCTCCCTCTCCTCTCCTCTCCCTCCTCCCTCTCCCTCTCCCTCTCCTCTCCCTCTCCTCTCCTCTCCCTCTCCCTCTCCTCTCCCTCTCCTCTCCCTCTCCTCTCCTCTCCTCTCCCTCTCCCTCTCCCTCTCCCTCCCTCTCACTCTCCCTCTCGCTCTCGCTCTCCCTCTCCCTCTCCCTCTCTCTCCTCTCCCTCTCGCTCTCGCTCGCTCTCTCTCGCTCTCGCTCTCGCTCTCCCTCCTCCTCTCCTCTCCTCTCCTCTCCCTCTCCTCTCCTCTCCCTCTCCTCTCCCTCCTCTCCTCTCCTCTCCCTCTCCTCTCCCTCTCCTCTCCTCTCCCCTCTCCTCTCCTCTCCTCTCCCTCTCCCTCTCCCTCTCCTCTCTCCTCTCCTCTCCTCTCCTCTCCTCTCCTCTCCCTCTCCTCTCCCTCTCCTCTCCCTCCCTCTCCTCTCCCTCTCCCTCTCCTCTCCTCTCCTCTCCCTCTCCTCTCCTCTCCTCTCCCTCCCTCTCCTCTCCCTCTCCCTCCTCTCTCCTCCTCTCCTCTCCCTCTCCTCTCCCTCTCCCTCTCCCTCTCCCTCTCCTCTCCCTCTCCTCTCCCTCTCCTCTCCTCTCCTCTCCTCTCCCTCTCCCTCTCCTCTCCTCCCCTCCCCTCCCCTCCTCCCCGAAAATACGAAATTTGAAGCAAATATATCAAAGAGATAAAAAAGTTCATACAATCTTTCATCCCCCATTTTACCCCCTTAGGGGTTGATTTTCAAAAAGCCCTTTCTTAGTAGATGCCTACATTGCTTAAGGAATACACATGCCAAATTTCACGCTTCTAGCTCCAAGGGTTTAGTTTTTATGACAATGCGTAATTTTCATCCCCTATGTCAACCCATCGGGGATGACTTTTGAATACTCTTAAATCAAAATAATTATCAACTGTTTATTAAAAATAAGGTGCCAAATTTCAAAACTGTTGCTTCAAAGGTGCGGACTGCGCGTAAATATAATACTTTCATCCCCTTTCTTATCCCTTCAGGGGCTTAAAATTTATAAATGCTATAACACGTCAATCATTATTTTTAAAGTTCATCCTAAATACGAAATTTGGAGCGAATTTATCAAGGGAATAAAAAATTTCATGCAAACTTCCATCCCCCGTTTTACCCCCTTCGGGGTTGAATTTCAAAAAATCCTTTCTTAGTGGATGTTAACGTTGCTTAATGAATACACATGCCAAATTTCACGCTTCTAGCTCCAAGAGTTTGGTTTTTACGACAATGCGTAAGTTTCATCCCCTATGTCAACCCATCGGGGGATGAATTTTGAATACTCCTAAATCAAAATAATATCAACTGTTTATTAAAAATAAGGGTGCCAAATTTCAAAACTGTAGCTTCAAAGGTGCGGCCTGTGCGTAAATATAATACTTTCATCCCCTTTCTTACCCCCTCAGGGGTTTAAAATTGGAAAATGCTAAAACACGTCATTCATTATTATTAAAGTTCTTCCTAAATACGAAATTTGAAGCAGTTATATCAAAGGAATAAAAAGTTTCATACAAACTTTCATCCCCCGTTTTACCCCCCTAGGGGTTGAATTTCAAAAAATCCTTCCTTAGCGGATGCCTACATTATAGTGGCTATCTGCATGCCAAATTACAGCCGGATCGGTCCAGTAGTTTAGGCTGTGCGTTGTTGACAGTCAGACTTCTTGAGTTTTATATATTAAGATACCTAGAGATAAAACTACAGAGATAGGCAGGTAATGAAGAGAACATGTACAGGTGTTACACAATAGAATATATTACAGCTGAAAGTATTGAAAAGTTAACATTAGGTGCTTTGATATCAAATACATATAAGGTCCTATTAAATTTACTGCAAATATTTTAAGGGCATGCGTAAATATGTATAAGAAAAACATCTAAGGCATTTAAAAAAAATCGACACGCTAGTTTTTTTTTAAATACAAACTTTTTAATTAATTACGTGAACATCCTTTGACTGACCCGACTGACGTTCCGCCACGTAGACAGGATTCATTTACACGGCACGCACACTAACAACCAACCAATCACAGCACCTTCTTTTGGCGCGTAAATTAAATTCATCGAAGTAGCGTTTAGTGGTGTGTTTCTAGGACAAACAGGGTGCACATTTTATGCTTTGTTTTTTTTTAGTTAAATGCAGGTTTCTCGAAAATTAGTGTGTATATTTTTTTAAAATTTTGCTTAGTACATGCTTATACAATGATAGTGTGTTGTAGAGGATAACTTCCAAGCTAGTGGTTGCAAGTAGAGCACGTGTGTAGAAGTGTCGTTTAGCTGCACCGGGATTCTGCTTGTCCAACAAAACATTTTAGTGCTTGTACAGGGTGTAAGGGACAGCTCTTTGAAAAGACAGGGTACATATGGACCATGAAAGTGAACAATGTTTCGTAAGGAAATATTCAGGGCACTTAGCATTTTTATTTTACATCCCTTAGTAAACAAATGCAGTCAGTTGATCAAATTTTGTATGGGTGGTAAAAAGAAAACACGTCTCCCGTAATACTTTTATGGAAAGTTCAGTTACATGATCTAAACGTTACACATCGTATTTGCACAACTGCGAATTTTCGACCGAAATATTATGTACGCAATATTATCCTACTATCCTACTTCCTACTAATAATATTATAAAGGCGGATGTTTGTGTGTGTGTTTGTTACGACATCACGCAAAAACGGCTGATTAGATTGACATGAAACTTTGCAGAAATATAAAGGGCACCTGGAATAACACATAGGATACTTTTAGCACGGGAAAATGTCTCATTCCCACGGGATCACGCATTTTCCAATATTTTTGAAATAGGTGGCGTGACTGAGCCGATTCGCGTTTTAAACGTTTTCGCCGAAAACTAACAGCGACATCTCTCGGCGAATAATCCTTTTTCCGCGGAATAATAGGTTGCAGCGGGTGAAACCGCTGACGGGCAGCTAGTGTATAAATACGTCTCTTAGAACGACATACGAAACAAATTAATTACCTACGAGAAGATCGATGGCGTAGATGTTAGTATCCAAGCCTGCTTTGCCGAGAGTTATGGATTCGATCTCGACACATCAGAAGTATTTGTAAGTTAATTTTTAAATATTTGTGTTGAGTCTTGGTTCTATGCATTGTACGTACCAATACATTTATTTACAAACAGAGTTGAGCATAAAATTATTCGCGAGTAAATTGTTCCGCAAATAAAATATTGATTAATTAAGGAATAAAATGCGATATTTATCATATTCCTTAGTACAAGATAATTATTTACCTACTACTTATTTATTCCATCAATAAGTTTTTTGTGGGGCATAGACATTTACTATATTTTACTCGTGCCAAAATTTATTCGCCGTACGATTTATTCGCGAATAACTTTTGCCCAACTCTGTTTACAAAATATATACCTATGTGTTTTAATTTCAGCTATCTTGTTCCCAGCACAAGCTAGGCTTGGCGCTCTGAAAAGTTTCGCTCGACATTTTATGCCCAGTTTATTAATTTATTATTTAATGAAAAAACCTTTAAGTAAAACAGAGCACGTGCACAGAAGCGTCGTTTAGCCGCGCTGGGAATCTGCTTGTCGGCGAAACTTTGATGTCACTTGTTTAGTGCACAAATTGCACAACTGTAGCGTATTAGGGTTCTAAGTAGTTTGTCTATTTAGGTACGACTGTGGTACGACCGACCAGTGTTGTTTCGGGTATTAAAATATGTACCTACCTGAACATATTTTAGACAGGTAGGTTATTAGATATTGAAATTTGAATAAATATGACAAACAGCGTAACAAAAAATTAATTTATGTCATATTTCTACAATCCAATTTCCCGTAAGCTGTATGTAATTAGCGTTTGTTTTACAAACGTTTTTGCCTATTACAGATGCTAAGTAAAGTAGTTCGTTCATCACCATTTCACAAGTAGCAACTCCCAAAGAAGTTTTATATCTACAAACTATCATACAATAAAGATTTTGTAAATAATATTTTACATAGAAAGTAAAATATTTTTCATTATTTTTCTTAAACATGGTCAAAATACTCCGTTATACTTATAGAACTCGTGATTTAAAGGAATGTACTACTTTTCCTAACACCCTGTAACTACAGTTATGGAAATTGAGAAGTGTTTTGTTTTCCAATGAAATTTAACAATTCAATTAACTACATCAATCTTGTAACACCTAAGGTTCTAATGGATTTATCTAGCAGCCAGGCACGGTTAATCAGATTTGGATAATGACAAAGTTAAGTTACCTACTTAACTACTTACTTGAGCTGGGTTCAGCATGATCCAATAATAGGTATGTAATGGCTGGGACATAAAACAGAATCATCTTAATCAAGTTAAAACAGCTTAAATTTGAATGAATCAACCAAGTACTTACAAACAACAATTTCAATAATCCAAATTTAATTAAAAATATCATTTGAATACAAAATTAGGTGTTATTATTTAACGTTCTGTGATTGTACAATACATGAATAGGTACTAATCCTAAATCCATATTCCAAATAATCAATTTTTCTGTGCAATTACTTCTAATTCGATGTTTCCATCAACGCAAAGTTTAGGTATTGAACACGAAAACATTGGTCGGAACAACATCAATTTTGGTAAAGTTATGAAAATTTGTATTCCTGAAAGTTTCTGAAACGAAGATTGGTCAGAAACAACAACAATGTTGATAAAGTTATGATAATTCGTATTCTTAACTCCGTTCCTGAAAGTTCCTAAAACGAAGATTGGTTGCAAAGAACATCAATGTTGTTGTAGTTATGATAATTTGTATTCGCAAACTCCGTTCCTGATAGTTTCTGAAATACTATAGTTAGAACTTGTAACCAGACATATCTTGGCCGTGTGGTGCCGGCAGAGTAGAATAGCACCACCTCTCTTCCCGTGGGGGTCGTAAGAGGTGACCGTGGGATAAACCCGACCCAAAGAGCCACGGCCAACCGTATAGTGGTGGTTGATCCTCCTCAAAAGCATTCCCAAGGAGGGTTGACGTCTGGTAGGCGGCCGATCTTAAAAATAAGTCAAATCCTTTGCAATACGATTTTGTGTTCAACAAAACGTGTTGCGCCGACCCCAAGTAGATAATTTGGATAAGGGCAGGAAGATGATGATGATGAATCAGGGATATCTTGATCGTCCTATTCGTAGTTAATAGAACTTCTTCGTAAAAAGTAATTTGCCAAGAAAACCCGCCAGTTTGCAATAATGTGCTTGCCTCTGGTTGCACATTAAATCTTGGTTAGCTGGCAGTAAGAACGTTTTATGAACAATTAGCACTGTGGCTACACGGTACACTAATAAACTTTTTATGGTTTTTCCTCTTTCTTAACGGGCTTTTTATTAAACGTATACCCTAAAGAAACGGACAGTATCGTCCTCCGTACATATTGGTATGTTGAACTGCGAACTAGAACAAAAACTTTCATAGAAATTACTGTTTAATTTGAATACTTAGTTACAAAGTCTTGTTTTAATAGTTACAAATTTTAGAACACTTTCCGTCGTAAGTATACAATTTCAGAAAACTTTTTTTTTATACCTCTTAGTTCGTAAATGTAGTTCATAATCATCATCATCAGCCCACTTCCATCCACTGCAGGGTATCTATAACAAATTAACATCAGTTTATTCGATCATAAATGTTACATGGTATAGTCTAGCATTGTTTTGACATTTAATTAAGCTTATTGAATACATTTTTACTGTACCTAGTTATATCATACATTTTCAAAATATTATGTCAAAAAATCGAGTTGGTTTTGAAAGAAGCAAATAGGCAAAATAAGTATTAAGAAAACGTAAAGTAAACCCCGAATTAGTATGCAAGAATTAAGGTACGCTGCATAAAAATACTTTTAACATAAATTTCAGGTAGCAATAAGGCTAGAAACACACGGTAACGTCCGTTTTTGCGTCGTTTGTCCGATTGTCCACATTATTTTTGTACGAATAAGTACGTTTTATGTCAAACGGTTTGAAAGACGCATCCGTCGACGCAGCGTCGTGCGATTCCGTTTGACATAAACCGTATTCGGATGAAGGGAAGGTGGAGAATCGAATGCATACCTACATACGTACATATATCACGCTTATATCCCTTGCGGGGTAGGCAGAGCGTAAACGACTGTAAAAAACTGCCATTTACACCACGTCTGACAAAAGTTTGAGAGTCATTCAGTTAAATGTGTGTCACTGTCGTGACAGGTTGTCAGCCTGTCGCCTAAAATTTCAGTCGAATGAATGAATCAAACAGACGTTGCGTGTATTTCTTGCCTTAAGCCCTTCCCGACAGTCACCGCCACGGTTCTGCAACTTTATCTGTTGCCTGCCTAATTTTCTTATCCAAAGGGTTCTTCGAGTTTAATTGCTTAATAAAGGAAGAAAGGTATTCCCTTTAATTCTTGGCATCTACTTTTCAACTAGCTATATCCGAGAAGCACCTGCTGAGAAATTCGAGTTGGAATTACTTTTGAACTTCGCCTTTATTTATTAATCTCATCTGCATAATGTAGAGGCAAGAGATGGGCGAAACTGGATAGGAATCTCTATTGTTTTCGACTTCGAGACAAAAGAATCCCTTCTTCTTATTTACATTCCGTTTTTTTTTCTTCTGCTATCCCATTTTTTAAACAGCAGTGTTTACACCTTAAAACGTTAATTTCAAACGTACCTATCTACCTAAAAACAAAAAAAAATATCTTATTTCTTCCTTTTTACTGAAAACGTTGTCAACGTACGAAATAATTCACTTTTTACTTGGTACCTTTAGTTAGATCGTATACAAAACAAGTCTAAATAATGATTTTTGTAGTTACCTCATAAATAGAGAAGATTTCGGCATCCGTGGAAGCATCAAACACAGAATTTGAAAAAATATAGGTACTTATATTTTGACTTGACAATAGTTGTAGCTGCTAAATATAGTACCTACCTAGTAATATAT
>JANFCV010000346.1:165000-218791 GCA_024500475.1 Phthorimaea operculella
TTTGTATACACTAACTCTTAGTTTTAAAAGGAATCGCAAAGAATTTCACAAAATGATAACAAAAGAAGAACAATTGAAAACCAAATCCACAGACACCAAAACAAAAGATAAAGCAATGGATTTGGACGACGTGTTGGTGAATGAGCTAGGTCAATTTGGTCACTTCCAGCTCTACAACATTTTGTTAGTAGCTGTCCCCATGCTGATGAGCGCTTGGCTGAATGAATACATATTTTCAGCGGCTGCAATACCGCACAGGTACGCAAATTATTGACGCCGAATAATTTTGCATATAAATTGAAACATTTGATGCTAAACCCAAATTGGAATATGACATCAATTTGGCTTTTGTCGCAGACCATCTAAATAAATATTACGCAAATGCATGACAAGCAACATTTATTTGACAATTAGGTAATCAAATTTGATTCGATACAGCGTCCACATGACAATATTGTGACGTATTTACATATTTATTATTTTACAGATGTAGAATACAAGAATGCGACTCAGAGATAAACACCATCTTCAAACCAGAATGGCTCGTAAATGCCATTCCAGAAAATAGAGAAGGATTGTCTAGTTGCCGGCGATATCGTTCAGTGGAAGACTTTAATACCTCCCTGGAGTTTTGCGGAGAGAATTCCTTTAATAAAGACCAGGAACTCGAGTGTGATAGCTTCGTTTACGCTCGGAATAACTCTGTAGTATATGACGTGAGTATTTTATCACTTATATTGGATTAGAGCCAGTAAAGATAAGATCAGATTCAATCCAGATACCTATTTTAGTTCTTACTTCTATTATGTATTTGCAAAAGATTGTATTATCTTTACCGAGAAGATGCCTAGTGTATGTTTAGATAATTTATTCTGAAATAAATAATGTATTTATTTTCATCATGAAACAGTTAAAACAACTAACTAACGAAAACAGGATTATAACTATGTCACGTAATTTATAAATAAGAATTATCTTGCTAAATAGCTAACATTGAAAACAGCACGTGTAGAAAATTTTATATACGCGTGACAGATTTGCTGAGACAAAGCCAGTGTTTTGTTTCACCTATACTATATCATAACATAACAACGTAACATAACATATAATTTTAGAACAATTAGCAACAGTTTAATTATATTTACATAATTATCACATATGAATGTATTATCTTCCAGTTTAATTTAGGGTGCAAAGAATGGCTCCGCGTCCTGGCCGGCACTCTCAACAGCGTCGGCACCCTGGTCGTAATGCCTATCAGTGGCTACATATCCGACAAGTACGGCAGAAAGATGACGCTGATCATCAGCCTGTTCAATGCTGGTCTCTTCGGCTGCATCAGAGCGTTCTCCATCAACTACCCCATGTATCTCATCTTGCAATTTCTGCAAACTGCTCTGGGAGCTGGAATTTTCAGCACTGCCTACATTTTTGGTAAGGAACTTAAAATAACAAGGGTTTTTCCTGAATTATGCAATACTTCAAATTTATATTAATAAATATCTTTGTTCTTGCAGCAACTGAACTTGTTGGACCCAGATATCGAATGGCAGTAGGTGTTACTTGTTCGTCCATGTTCGCTTTAGGCCAAGTGACCCTCGGTGGCATAGCCTGGCTGATACCCAACTGGAGGCACATGACTTTAGTACTGTTCACTCTATGTTTCGCCTTTGTCTCTTACTACTGGGTCTTATCTGAAAGTGTGCGATGGTTGCTGTCCAAAAAGAAATACGATGAAGCAAAAGAAATATTGAAGAAGGTAGCACTAGTGAACAAGAAAACAATCAGCGAGGGTTCTTTGAAAGCTTTGACTAGAGTTCCAGAGGTAACCACGAAGGAAACGGTAAGTAAAGTTTCATTAGCAACATTACATATAACTTACACATATAAAAGAAGTATTTCTTATAGCCAAATTGCCATAAGAACATTCTTATTTTACTTGACATTCTAATAAGCTGACTTACTTTCTGTTACAGACTTGCAGTTCCAACTTGATCTCAACAATAGTGAGCTCTCCTACCCTCCTCCGTCGCGTCTGTACTACTCCTGTGTGGTGGATCTCTACCACATTCATCTACTATGGCTTGTCCATCAACTCCACCACCCTGTCCGACACAAGTTATCTGAACTACATGCTGACTGGCGCTATAGAGTTCCCAGGGTTCTTCACAGCTCTTTTGCTAGTGAACAGACTGGGACGGAAACCAACTCTGGCTGGAGGATATTTCTTATGCGCTGCTTGCAACATCGCGTTTGCTTTTATTGATCCAGGTAAGAACCTTACCTATTTTTTCTAGTAAAACACAGTTTAAAACTATAATCAAAGGCACTCGTAGTGGATAGTATTTTTGTGTAACTAACCACCAGAAATAGAGAATTTTCAAAGTAAGGCGCGTCAGTGTCGCTGTAATTTGCTTGTGTACCTACATTTGAACAAATTCCTGCGTTGTGGAATTTAGATTAGTTTAAAATTGATTATAAAGCACTTATAACAACTTAAAGTACTATGACTATGACATGAAAAAATCCGCGTTTGTTGTCAAATTGCATTCAAAGAATTGAAATCCTACTCGCACGCTACCTCAGTAGAAAAGGCGCGGCATCAGCTTAATATTTTCTTTTTGTTCCAGGAATGGTTGTGACCAGACTGCTAGTGTACCTACTCGGAAAGTACGGCATTGCCATGGTGTTCACTTCCCTGTACATGTACACCTCTGAGCTGTACCCAACTGAGTACAGGCACACTCTGCTGGCCTTCTCCTCTATGGTGGGGCGCATCGGATCCATCACAGCCCCTTTGACACCTGTACTTGTAAGTAACTCACTTTAGTACGGCATTGCGATGGTGTTCACTTCCCTGTACATGTACACTTCCGAGCTGTACCCGACTGAGTACAGGCACACTCTGCTAGCCTTCTCCTCTATGGTGGGCCGCATCGGATCCATCACAGCCCCTTTGACACCTGTACTTGTAAGTAACTCACTTTAAACACCATTCCAGAAGAAAAATACAATTTCTTTCGTAATGTCCCAATTGTATATTCCATATATTATGTAAAACGTTAAAATACGTAAACGTATGTAAGTGCGTTGTAATGTGAAAAGACTATTTCATACGTCATAGATAGCGTTACATGTTGCCGTCCGTCAACGCTGAAAAGAAATAATTTCACGTGTAGTCACAGTCTAATTAATTAGATTAGATGCTGAGCGAATATTAACGTAGTGAAAACCCAAGTAAACATAATTACCACAAAATAGAGAGTTTACAGAAGGTTCACTCGGCCCTATTTCGAATTTTCGCGATTGGCACTTGTTACATAGCCATCCATAGTTGCTATTGCCAAAAAACTTAAAGTGTAGAAATATCAAAACAGAAAAATCTGTTATGGAACGTCATATGATTCGGAGCCAATCTTAAATCCAAGAAATATGACGTTCGTGTCAACCACCTTCTTAGTTACCTTGACTTCCCCTGAGATTCCGGTAATTTCCAGTAGATAAAAGTCAGTAAGCGTAAAAATCGTCGCTAGTACTGAGTGAGCCATCTGTATAGGCGCACCGCGAACCGTTTGCCTAATTTGTGTAATTACCTTCAACACAAAGTTTACGTACATACATACATACACAAAATTCCGTAGGTATGTATGTATGTATGTAAATATTCTAGGTAGATAAGTAGGTACGTCAAAATTAATTTCCAGAAGGCAAACGCTTCAAACATGCCTTTCTTAATGTAAGTATACACAGAGAGCCAAAGAGCCTGTACTTAATTAATTTATGTGGGGTTTTATTAATTACGTTATCTCTTGGCAGGAAAATTGGTAGACATTAATAACGTAAGATGGCTATTAATGTGAGTTACTTTCCTCTTAGAGTCGTATTATATTTGTCAGGTTATTATTATTGCTGCAGGAAGGAAGATCCACTTATATACGTAAACAGGATAATGTAATTAGTTATTTAGGTGAATCCCACACCTGTCGCCTTTTGGTGTTAAAAAAAGAAATGATTATAATATTAGTATACAGGGAGTAACAAAAAGGGTATTACAAACCGAAAGGAAGTTAAGGCACTCATGAAACTGAACAACTTTCCCTATGGAACATGGGTTAAAATATGAATAAACATTGGGCCTCCCATACAAAATCGCCGATCAGCTGACTGATTTACTATGGGAGATCCAATTTTTTTTTCATATTTCAATCCATGTTCGATGAGGAAAATTGTTTATTTTCATGAGTACCTTTACCTCCTTTCGTCTTGTAATACCCTTTTCGTTACTCTCGGTATTGCATCTACCAAAATAAATGTAAAAAAGAAAGATGCTAACTCAAGTTTTAGCATTACTCCTGCGTCAGTGTCCATTTCTAGTACTTAAAGAGTAGGTATTCAAAACCCTGCATCTGACAGACGCATATGGGTGTGCTAAATATGCGCAGCAACGGACGCCCTCTACACCTGTAAGACGCGCGTCTCATCGCCGACGGTCAGCGGCACAGTAGACATCTTACGTCTCACGTCTCATGAAAATCTAACTTGTTCACAGATGATCTACTGGCGAGGTTTACCGTCAGTCATCTTCGGGTGCCTGGGCCTCCTGTCTGGACTGCTGATCCTCACGCAACCGGAGACCCTCGGCGCCAAGCTACCTGACACCATAGCGGAGGCTGAGGCGCTAGGGAAGTTAGAGCCTAAGATCAAACAAATCAGCTGATCTATAGTATCATGTACCTGTCTGAACAGCAAATCCTCACGTAACCGGAGACCTTAACGGAGGCTGAGGAGCTATGGAAGTCAAAGCCCAGGGTCAAACAAAGCAGCTGATCTGTAGTATCCTCGGGTGCCTGGGACTCTTGTCTGGACTGCTGATCCTCACGCAACCTGAGACCCTGGGGGCCAAGCTTCCTGACACCATAGCGGAGGCTGAGGCGCTAGGGAAGTTAGAGCCTAAGATCAAACAAATCAGCTGATCTATAGTATCATGTCTGGACTGCTAATCCTCACGCAACTGGAGACCATAACGGAGGCTGAGGAGCTATGGAAGTCAAAGCCCGGGGTCAAACAAAGCAGCTGATCTGTAGTATCCTCGGGTGCCTGGGCCTCCTGTCTGGACTGCTGATCCTCACGCAACCGGAGACCCTGGGGGCCAAGCTACCTGATACTATAGCGGAGGCTGAGGCGTTAGGGAGGTCAGAAAAATAAGCTGAACTATATAGCTCCGACAGTGATTTTAAAGACTATACTCTAGTATTGTGATGTGACTTTTTTTTTAATACTTGTATAGGTATCAATAAAGTGAAGTTTCTTTTGCATTGTGCGTAACATAAACCTACCTGTAAGTTATCAGAATCATCTCAATCAAAACTACTTAAATCAATTTGCTTCCTAATGCGTCATCCATGCTATTTTATTTTGTTGAGTACTTTTTTTTTTTTAGTGTGCCTGTACGCTGCTTGTTGGGAGCTAATATGGAGAGTAAAAGCTATTCAGTGCAAACACCGAGTTTGATATAAGCCAGAAATGTTATCAAATAATTGGCTCACCATTTTGGTCTATCTTGCCTGGAGATGACCTAGGCACCTAGGTACGCTGTATTGACTACATTTGCTGAGAATCATTATCATGAACAACCCAAAAAAATCTCGCTGCCGGTTCGTCTTTTCTGTGGCAGACGTGGCCTCCAGCAAACAAATGGAGAAGGTAATTCAAAATAGTTTGTAGGCCCTCAAATACGCAGAAGTTCTGAAATTAGGTGAAGCCCAATTTGCATGAAAATTGGGTGTCGGCATTTTAACTAGCAATCTCGTAGTGGTCCCAGCTTAGTCCGCATTTCACTCCGGCCATCCGGACATCCGGACATTTCACTCTCAAGTGCTAAAATTTCAAAATTCCATGCAGTATAAAACTGAGGTAACATTTTGCAGCTATTTTTGTTATAAAAAATATTTTATTGCAATTCTTGTTTTATATCGTCGAGATAGCGATACTTTGATCGTTATATGAAAACAATATTTCTTTTGGAACTTGATATATAGGTGGCAGCTAGTACAATGCTCTACAATATACTTTCTCCTTTATGCCTACTTGTACCTTTGTTTAAGCATATTGTATGAAAAAACTCTAGTAAGTGTTTTGCACATTTTGGGTCTCAAAGACCCTTTTAACTGGATCGTAGGGCGAAAGTGCCCTGTAATGTAGAACATTATTTGTATACTCGAAAAGAAATATCGAGGGCAAATGCGTACCCATTCGATCCCAAAGGTTTTCGTGAAAAGCCCACATATTTCTTATAGAATTAAATCTCTCGCATTGTGCGTGCCATTATTTGTTGCTAAGGCCCCGGAGAGATTTCAAATGGTGTTTGATAAGATGTAAGCGTGCGTATCTACCGTTTTCAAGTTTTGTGCTGATGACTCCATTTACGAAAGAAGGTAGAAGCTAGATCATACAATTGAGAGTTGGTTCCTGAGAAAATAGAAATCCAGTGAATTACAAACCTTTGTCCAATTAACCTACCTACATAAAAATCCTCATTCAATGTTTTCTGAAATACAATTTTTATTCAATTAAAGATCATTTACATAGGTAGTTTTAAGTAGTGCGCCATCGTGATGTCGACATTAGTAAACAGATACTCATTTAGTCATTCATTTAAATACTTAGGTACGTCTTCTTCTTCTTCTTCTTTTCGTGTGGGACACCGAATCGTTCAACGACCCGATGAACCCTGGTGTCAGAGTTTTTCAACCGCCTACTACATGTAGCAGGCCTCTGACATGGTACTAAGTACCTATTGGTGTTATTCTCGTTGTAGCTCCAAGTATTTGGTACCCACTATACTTTTTCTAAAAATGTATAAAAGATACTTACTCCCGTTTCCTAAAGTGTGAACGATTTGTTTGTTAGCTACTTTCCTGAAATCAGGCGTTTCCTTTCCTTAGAATTGTTAATGTTCCAGATAAATACTTGCAATCTTCTGGGATTTATGTAGCGAGTATCGTCCCGCCGAGCGGAGTGAATTGGTACGGGCTTATCGATAAGATTGTTTTATTTGTTTCTCATTGTTATCTACATAATGGTAATAGTCACGGTTCTTAGAAGACGGGATGATAAGTATTAAGGCTAAAAATAATCCAGGGGCAGACTACAAAGAAATAGGTATATACGGTGAAATTTTACTAGTGACCGATAGCGAAAACTCAGAACGAGCTGGTGATAAGGAACAACTTTCCCCAAAGAACATAGGTCGAAATACGAAAAAAAAATTTGGAATTCCCATACAAAATTGCCGCTGATTTCAGTTACTATGGGGGTCAAATTATTTTTTTCATATTTCGACTTATGTTCCTTGGGGAAAGTTGTTCCTTATCACCAGTCGGTTCTGAGTTTTCGCTATCGGTCACTAGTAAAAGTTCACCCTATATAGTTGGCGTTAGGTACATAGTATGAAGCAGAATCATATGGATTTCTTGGCATTCTCTAGGTACATATACCTAGCTAACACCAACCGTCATACATTATCCAGAAGTTGGTAAGCACTTTATTGATGCGAGGACCAGGCGTGAACAGGCGGGGTCAGGTGCGTGGAATGAGCTCATGAATATATGGAACGAGTCGAATCTTCGTATTTCCGAAGTGGAATTGGATAAATGCGAAGTACTATATAACCTTCAGACTAAATTAAATTTGCGGTTGTAGGTTTTAAGTACCTACGATCCATCAAAACGAAGAACTTCGAAGCAATATTTTCAGGCGAATAATATGTGTCAAAGTCAGACAGAATGTGGGCCTCGGATGCGGGCGGAATGAATCGCTTTCTTCCAATATTTGAAATGAAAAAAGTTGACTAAGATATAACCTACCCTTTGAACTTTAGCACTTAACCAAACTTACCTTCCTAACACCAAATATATTCATATTATTATTTGTATTAGCCCATTTAATAAAATGTACCAACAAAACTACATTATACTATACATGAACATTTTTATATAGCCCTGAAAGCATGTTCAAAGTGGCGGAGTTGTAAAAGCATTTGAAATTGTTTGAATGGACTTCCAAGCAGGATAGTTGGTGCAAAATCTAGTGTGATAAAGCTGACTATCCACATACAAAAATCTCTAGAAATATGTGAAGTATTAATAAACCCAAATACCTTTTAATTACTAATTACCAAAGTTGTATACCAAATTTTGCCTACGGTGGTTTCTTTTATGCAAGTTTTCCATAAAATGCTTTGAGTTGTACCTACCAAGAAAAACGCATAAAAGATTATAAGAGAGGTTTGTAAATTTATTCGTTTTAGTCCTTTCTCCTGGCCAGCGCCACATAAATTATTAACTCTGGTGTCAGAGTTTTCCAACCGAATAACCATCTTTCTTTTTAGGACAATCAAGTGGTTGAGCCTGCAATGTTCTAGACTAGAACAAGTTCACATCTAGTTTAAATAATATCAAATCTGTGAGCGACCCGCCGGCCAGAAATCGGAACCCGGAACCATCTGCATCACAGGCAGTCGCACTACCAATGCGTGCGTGCGCCGCATCGGCTGTCAACTAGAGTCAGCTGTGTAGGCTAGAGTCAGCAGCAACAATTAGTGGCAAAAACTGCTCGTAGAGTCAACTGAAAATAGTTTTACGAAACGTTTTTCACTGGCAGATACGAGTGTGTAACCAACTTTATGAAGGAACGTGCGAGGAGTTGCCGGTCCGAGAACGTGACAAATAATAAAGTGAACCAATTTGCGACGCGCAGGACGCTAGCGGAACGGAGTATACAAAATCATTGCTATTTTTATACTAGGTACACCTATTGTGAAGCTGCAATAATAATATAGGTAAGGCGAGAAATACATACCATCCGTTTGTGCGTTATTTTTGTAACGTAGCGTAACGCATGCGTTAAGACAATACGAATTTCGACTTTCTTTTAATACGAATACGTTTTATTTCAAACGGTTTGATAGGCTGGAAAATCGCATAGTCCTAATGCATGCGATAGCGCTGCTCAAAAATAACGGACATTACGTGTGTTTCTTCGTTCGACCGTGTGCCGAATTTGCAGACCTTGAAACTGAATAACATTTTCTATGGAGGCTATGTGGCCAATCGAGAAATATCTTGCGACCATCCATAATTCCGATCAGCTGACAGTCTAGGGAAAGTCGTTTTTATTTTCGTTTTCCAGCATAGACTCTGTAATAAAAGTGGTTCAGTTTCGTAATTTGATCATGCCTGTAAAGTTTCGGTACCAATCACTTGAAAACATAAGAGAACTCATTTTGTAAGCTTGTCAATTACAGAAGACGGCACTTATTATCGGAACCAATTTAATTTACGTGTCCTGAGATATTTTCTTATGGAAAATTGTTCAGTTTCATGGTCTGAACTATTTGTATTCGGAAAGCTGTCCCTTACACCCTGTATAGTCTGTAATCGGAGGCCTTGAGAGCCAACCGACCTATTGTGAAAGTTATCTACGAATGATTACTAAAAGAAAATTGAAAGGAACATTGTTCAAACTTTTCTACGGAAGAAAGGTGAAAAATATAGGTTAGTAAAACATTTTAATGGCCCCAACTGCCATGTTTCAATAATTGCGTTATGGCCTCCTAACTCAGGGTCCCCTCCCTCTAAATGGCACTTTATCAATATGTCCGTGAGTAGCACTTATTTTTACGGCTCTTTTTATCGACACATTAAGATTTCGTCGTCTATATTGACACTTCGGATCGTAATTAACAGGTTGTTAGATATTATAAGTATGAATAGCAAGGTTAGCAATATTAACAAACATCAACCTACACATTTAAGGAACCTAGATACCACTAGACGGTTTGGGCTGCTGAGAGGCTTCTGAATAACTCTCAAACTTCTGTTAGAGGTGCTGTGAACGACCGTTCACGCTCTGCTTACCCCGCAAGAGATATAAGCGTGATAATTACATTAAATTTAATACTCGCAGAATTTCGGTAAATCCTGCATGAATTACAGTTTTAAGACCTAGGCATATTCTCATAAAACTAAGTATATCGTTTGAATGCTTTTTATCATGTGGTAGAACAAATAAAAAAGTGATGATAAGTAACAAAATATAAATATGACATAAATGATTTTCCGGGTGCATTGACATGTGCCATAGGAACCTACAATAAACTTAGGTACCTACTTCAATACATAGTATACCAAAAATGAAATCGCTTTTTGCGTTTCTCTGTCTGTCTGTCGTGAAATATGCTAACTCCTCCTAAACTACGCTACGCAATTAGATACAGTGATTCAAGAGGAGAAGCGCATGTGGGGATAATGCCTTTTCCCACAGGAAAATGAGGTGCAGCGGGTGAAACCACTAATAGGCCGCTGGTATCTATAATAGGTATAAACTTGCGTATAAAACAAACAACAATTTACTATGAAAAAGCCAACAAAATGTAATGTACCGAAAGTTCCAATACATTTACCAGCATCTGTATTTTATAGCAGGTATTTATCAACTGGAACATAAATGAGCAAAGTTTTCGCTCATTTAGAGAAATGGTCTTCGGCAACAGCTTTTTTTCTTGTTTTTATTAATGTGTTGATGGTAATCTATTTTCATTTTTCCTTTCGTACAGGCGAAAATATGAAATAAAAGTCTAGCGTAAGCGTATCTCGTTGTAATATTTTAGGCCTACACGTAACGAACGTCCGCTGTCGCGTTTTTTAATGCAACGCTAATAGACGCGTCTGTCAGATGCACTTTGAAAATTGACGTTACAATAGGTAGCACGCCGCAGAAACTTGCGATGAAACAGCGCAGCACAGAAACGTCACGTGTGGGCCTCGCCTTAAGCCGCGTGCACACATGCGACTTTTTGTGGCGCGGCGCGACACAGCGTAGCGAAGTCCTTCTTTCTTTTTTTTCGTGTGGGAAACCAATTCTTATCATTGCTTTCCGACAACTGTTACTTTTACTAGATCTATCTAGGTATCACTTTTTTAACATAGATACACGTTTTAAATCCTACTTGGACGAACAAGCTGGTTTGTCTCAGGTGCTTATTTTCATTTGTTTGAAAATTTATAGGTATCAAACTTTTGTTGTAGTAAACGCTGAATAGCTCTGTTTAAATGTTTGAAACTTTTTTAACATTCCACGCTACAAACAAAGTTGGGCAACAAAATGTTGGCTTATCAAATTTATTGGAAAAGTTACACAGTTCTGAAATTTGCCGATATGTAAACCGTAATTGACTTGTTTTGTGTCTGAATTCTGCGTAGGTAAAGTAACAATTTCATTACGGTTTCATTCTGTTAATAAAAAACGTTGTCTAGCTATACAACATTGCTTAGAAAAATACTCTTTTAAAAAAAGCATGTTTTTTCGGGCATCGTTAAAACAGACAAGATTGGAAAAAACTAGGTAAAACCTTCCTAAACTAAGAGGCAAAGGGCAACTAATCTATATATAAAAAAATCAATACAAATTAAAAGCTTCATACATACATACATACATACATACATACTTCACGCCTTTATCCCTTGCGGGGTAGGCAGAGCGTCATTATTCTTTTAAATAATATTAATGTCATCCATCTACGATTATAAAAATGCGCTAAACACAGCATCCTCAATTATTATCACAGATTATTATAGCCTGAGCATATATTAAAATGAATAGGTAGGTATCAGAATATTTATACGCCCTATTAAAAGAATGCCGAATCAACTTATTAATAAAATTCAATTTATTTCGCTACGTTTATGGACACAACACAATATTAGGTTCTCAGCCATCTCGCAAAATAGATACTTAATCACTTACGTGCCAAAATTGAATATGAAGTAGGTAGGTAATTACATTATCCTATTTGCATTTAAAACAACAGTCAATATGTTTATCAAAGGCATTTTATTCACTAATATTTTTCAAAAGGTAGAATATACCTACATAATTACGTTTTCATATTTCTGTTACTTATTTACGCTCCAATAAATATATTAAAACCTAATACGATGAAAATTGATAGCTAATATTATTCTCCATTTCATGTTTGCGAGACAAAAAGCTTTTAGAACAATCACGATTCGTAAGCAAATAAAATATATTTGTAAATTGTCTGTGAAAATATTCGTTAATGGAACGAAAATTTCGTTTTATCTTTTTATCCGCATGAAGTAACGATGTTGTTTTATTTGAAGTCTTTCTAAATACATTATTTTAAATGGATAATAATGAATAACACAGGGATCATATGCCTATATTTTACACACCGTTATCAGTAGGTACCTATAGAACATCAGAACCATGATAATAAAAAGTTTGTTCAAAACAAAAGTGTATTTTATCACAAGAATAGATTTTAAGAAAAATGCCGTTTCCTAAGAGAGAAAATAAATTGCTCAGATTTCAAGATAAAGTGCTGGGTCCTGGGGCTTGGTCGCTGTAAGAGCTTAGAAGGAAAATAAATAAGACTAGACATTGCCAAACATTTATTACCTAAGTATACTTACTTACTATTAACATATGTATTTTTTTTCTATTTTTAGCCTACTCAAACATCTAAAAATAACTGTTTAGTACAGTGTGAAAAATAAAATTAGCTGTATTTATTCCGGAACAGGAATTAGGTAGGTAAATGATATACTTGTAGGTAAGAATAAGATATTCACGACAGAAATTATACTGGATTACGTAGGCACTTGGCCCATGAATCCGATGGATTATTGTCAGTTTTTTATTAGGTACCTATTAGGCCACTAGGAATCTATAGAATTAGTAATTGTAGGCTCTTGGTAGGCTCCTACTTGCCTGATTGCTACATAAAAATGCATAAAATGTAGTTCGATACATACTTTTACTTACAACATATATATTTTTAAAATACTTTTATTATACGAGTCCAAAACAATTCCAAAATAAATATAATCATAGATATCACGTATCCAAGAAGTAAAATATAAAATGCTTCTTTGTAGTCCCATACATTTCTTTGACTTTGGCTCTCGACGTGCAGTTTGCGATATATGTTTTTCACCATCTCTTTATGCTCAATTCTGCTAAGGATGTAATTGGATATTCCACTAGCCCACAACATTCTACCGACTTTATCAAACATTGGCATAACTGGAGATCCTGGGCGAAAGAGCATCGCTTGCAGTCCCATAGTTAGAGCATCTTTTGTCCTATAAAACTCCGTGGACTCGTCTTGTACCTGCCACACAAAGTAATTGAAGGCCGTATCTGGCAGGATTGTGCATAGACCAGTTTCACAATCTTTCACATCTTGTAAGCAGCTTAGCATTGTATTACAAACCCTGGGCTCTTTTCCATGCAACTCTACCCTACCCACGTAATATTTATGAATTATCGGTTGATGTGTATCGATAGCTGTCAAGACGTCCTTTATAATTGGAGGTCTAATGGGATGAGACGTGACGCTATACACTGCTGCTTGAGTTGCAACATTTATCATGATTACATAAAATAACATGTTGAGAACTATGATCCTTAAGGCGGTGTCATTTCTCATTTTCACTCGCCATATATTATTAAAGAAATACCCGTACACGATAAAAATATCCCTTGTAACATCAGTCCTATCTCCATAGAAAATTGACAGGGTTACAACCAAAATACAGAACACAATAAAAGTCAAAATGATGCAGGTTATTGCTATGTATCCCAATTGTTCATAGACAGCATACCAAATATTGGAAATAGATGGTTTAATCAAAATGACCTTAATGTCTTCGATGAAATATGGATATGTGCATTCCAGCGCTGAATATCTATTTTCAGTAAGATAGTAACCACCTATCGCTGCTTCAGCTTCATATGTTTCAATATGGTTGAGCATTCCAGTAAAAGTACAATTATTAATATGAACATAACCAAAATCTTCGTCAACATAGTGACGGATTATATCAAACTTAACGCCAGCGTATTTCGTTACAAAATTTAAAAAATCCATTTCTACGCCTGCGCGTCTTCGATTTTTGTAGATGTATGTAAATGGCCAGTAATTATGGGAAACGATAGGAAAAACACAGTTTTGAAAGCTTCTTAAACTTCTTTCTGGGATTAATATTTTATGGTCTGGATCTGAACACCTCCCGATCAATTCCATATTCGTTGGTCGATTGCAAGCATCCATTTTTGAACCAAATGAATAAATATTGTTATCATTAAAACTTGTAGTAATAATGCTCACATTAAACGCGTTATTTTTTACCAGTAACCTCGTTACTCTCTCCTTTTCTATATTTTCGTTTTTTAAAACTATGATGAAAAATCCTTTTGGATTCCAGTTTGCATCCTTTCTTAGGCCATCAAAAGTTTGCTCCAGATTTTGGGTTTCATGGGCCAATATTATATACCCAAGAGTGGGTAAAAATGTCGGAACGCAGTTTTCTGTCTTTGTACGAATATAGTATTTAAATCCATTTATATTATATATGTCTTTAATCATGTGATCGTTCATATTGATGAGAGCAATATCATTAGCATAGTCATTATTAGTTGCCATCTTAAATATCATTTTTTCTATACACTTGCTCAATTTATCACTTTTGTCAGTATCACTGAATTTATCTTCTAAATACAAATTTTTCATGCAGTAACATATACTTAAAAATAGGAAAATGAGACAAACAACTTTCATTTTGGAAACGTGCCTCTGATATCAAGCTGATCTGATGTTTGTTGTAAAGTTTTCTTGGACACTAGAAATGAGACTAGATAGTTTATCCATCACCAGTGTACGAGCCAGAAGATTTATAAGCATTTACATTAATTCATATTACCTAGCTACCTATTCACCTGCCAAGTTTGTATGAAATTGATTTATTGTTTACTAATGAATTGATAATGTTCGTCCTACACAAATAATGTAAGTAGGTAATGTAAAATATAATTTTTCAAAAACACACAAAAGACGTTTTACTTAGTGGGTGTCAATTGTCAAAGCTCAAGCATTAGGTTTATTTATTAAATGTAAAGTAATTTTTTTATCATTATTTATTCATTTTCATTACATTAAAAAACAAAAACAAAGGATATAATCAATTGGCCGTACGAAGTATCTTATTATACCATGGGCCATACAAGTTTAGGCCCCTCACAAATGCCTCGTAAATCAAATCATGAAACTCGTTGGTACTACATATTCCTTGTACTACCTACATAGATTATGCTGGTATATCTACTTTTAAATTATGCAACGCGAAACTGATAAAACGACGCAAAATACAACTTAACCTAAAAATTACATAGGCAATCTAAAAATAACTGTTTTGATAGCATTTTGCTCCAATGTGAATTAGTATTGATATTTTAACACATAAAATCACACCTACAGCCTTTATGGTGTAGGCAGAGCGTCAATGGCCTTATAAATAACAATGCTTGCCACATTTCATAACATATAAAAATACAGGGTGTTAGGGACGGTGTAACTAAAACTTTGCAGGCATGATCAGACCATCAAACTGAACAACTTTTACTATGGAGCCAACGGTGGGAAACGAAAAAAAAATTCCGACCTTCCATACAAAATTCACGATCAGCTGACTGACTTTGTATGGGAGGTCGGAAAAATTTTTTCGTTTCCCACCGTTGGCTCCATAGTAAAAGTTGTTCAGTTTCATGGTCTGAGCACGCCTGCAAAGTTTTCGTTACACCGTCCCTAACACCCCGTATCTTTTTATTTTGAATTTGGGATTCCCGTTTCGTATAAAGATGATATTTGCAAAATTGTGATAAAAAAATCAATCATAATTTTTAGTTTTAATAAGAATTTCATACAATACCTACCGTCTTCGAAATTCGGCGAATTCGGGGTGGGCCCAAAATTGATTATCACATTTTTGCACCACTTTTGCTCTCAACAGCTTTTTTCATAATCTAATAAAAGAATAAGAATAAACAAAGGAGAAATGCTCAATATAAGTTATATAAGTATCCTAGAAAATACTCACCTATAGGTAGTTTCAGAGATTGGTATACCCTAATGTTGCCAATCACATAAAATAAAAAATAAATTCGGATTTCCATGCAGATGCTAAGTAAGTAGGTACTTAGGTATTCTTGTTCATTTTAAAATTGAAAAATAAAAAAATGTAAATTAAGGTATGTTCTAAGGTGAAATAAATGACACACCGGAAAATTCAGAATTATTTTAATGTTTAAACATCAAGAAGCATTCACTTAGTTATATCGAGTGCCTACCTACTTACTACAATCTAAAACTTCGTGAATGTTAAAAAATGCGTTTCTTTAGTTCTTTTATTTAAATCAGGTCCAAAGTAGTTTTTCTTATAATGTTAGTAATCTTTCGAGATGCTAAGCTTTCAAATACTAAATTTTGATTATGGTTAGGCTTTAAAACATTTAAAGCCCCTCTATTTTGTTAAAATCCACATTTCTGCAATAGGCCTTAAAATAATCATAGCGTTTAATAAGGCCCAAGGCAGATCTTTTTAAAACTGCATAGAAACACCGGTTTTCGACAATATTTTCATGTTTACTTAAAAATAAATAATTACAGAGTTACTTAGTTAACATTGCAAGCGATTTTCTAATTAGCTCAACTGTGTATAAAAATATATTGAAACAATTAATAGTGGGCCTTATTTGGTTCCGGTATCTGAACAGTTTTTACGCTATTTTCATTTATATTAACTTTTCAATAAATAATCCGACCATTGTTGCTATTGTGCGGGATTAGTCGCATTAGTTGTTTCTTTGTAATAATTAAATTATAATAATCATCCTCTTGATCATCCTCAATTTTTTCTTTTTTGGAGATAATTTCTGCGCAAGCGTCGAAAGTTTGAGCATCTACAATTTAATACAACAATCATTATTGTTATTTAAAGTATTTTGCATGATATTGATATGTATGTCACATAAAACTACAAATACTATTTTACATACCTTTTACTAAGAAATATTCGTATTTTTCTCCAATATAGCTCTAAACTAAATACAATTATAGAAATTGTGTATCCAATGAATAAAACATAAAAAGCTTCCTTGAATTCATAAACGTCTTTTAGCTGACTTCGGCTAGACTGTATTATATGATATCGGTTTCTAAGCATCTCATTATGCTCCACAACATCAAATATCTGCATTCCGATTCCACCTGTGTGTAACCTTCTAGAAATTTTATTCATTATCGGTAATATTGGGCATCCTCGGCGAAAAATCATTCCTTGAAGCCCACGATAAAGAGCATCTTTTGTCTGATAGAACTCACGATAGTTGTCGTCTTGTACCTTCCACACCAAATAAAAGTATGATGAATCTGGCATAGCTGTAAATGCATCGATTTTACTATTTTTTAATGTCTGCATGCATTCCGATAATGTTTTGCAGATCGTTGGCTTTTGCTTAAAATAACCTTCCGTCTTTTCGGCTAAGTATTCTTGTAATATCGGATGTACTGAACGTATGGCTGTCAAAACGTCTGAAATACTTTTAGGTTTAACAGGTTCTGACGTTACACTGTATACGGCTGCTTGAATAGCAATATTCGTCAAAATCACGAAAACAAGCATGTTCACAACTATAAGCCTTTTTAAACTTGCAGTTTTAATTTTAACTTTGGTGATGTTTATATTATTCGTAAAATAACCGAGAACAATAAGCAGGTCGCGTGTAACATCGATGCGATTTCCGCGGAAAATAGCCAGGGAGACAACCAAAATACTAAATACGACGAAAAAGATGTAAATAAAAAGTATAGTTATGTTTAGTTGTGCTCTTACTGCATCCCAGGTGCGCATAGCCGAAGGTCTTATCAATATGGCTCTTATGTTATCGACGAAGTAGGGATACGTGGCCTCAAAAGCTCGGTATCTTGGATTAGTGATATAATATCCACCGACTGCTCCTTCAGCCTGATATGTTTCAATGTATCGTAGCATTCCAGTATAACTGCAATTCGGAAGAACGTGGCCAAAATCTTCATCTTTGTAATGTTGGATCATTTGGAAATTAATGCCAGAATATTTTTTTGTCAACTCTAAAAGATGCATTTCTACGCCAAGCATTTTGGTGCCATTAAATTGAGTGAATGGCCAATAATTGTGAGATACTACTGGTAAAACACAGTTGTGAAAACTTTTAACCTCCCTTTCTGGGATCCGGAAACTGTTCTTCGCTTCCAAACAGTTGCAGATCAATTTCAAATCTGTAGGACGATTGCAGGCATCGACTTTAGAGCCAAATGCATAAATAAAACTTCCCTTTAAACTATTTGCAATAATACCAACATTAAACATGTTGTTTTTGACCAAGACTCCTGTTACATCTTCTTTTTCAATAACTTTATTTTCTAAAATTATTATAATAAAACCTTTAGGATTCCAGTTTCCATCTTTTCGTATTCCATCGATTGTTTCTTCAAGTGATTGATGTTCATTGATTACTATAATGTAACCATCAACAGGTAACATAGTACTTATACAAATCGGTGTTCTCGAAGTATATTTAAATTCTTTGGCGGTGTTGAGAAACTTACTTAATTCGTTGTTCATATTCAGAAGAACAACGTCATTATATCGATGATTTGATACCATTTTGGAAAGTAAATGTAGTATACATTTACACAGTTTGTCGTTGTTATTGTTGAGTATATCTTCTAACATCAAATATTTATTACAGAAACAAGATGCGAAAATCAATGGACATATAAAAAATAATTTCATTAGTAACATTTTCGATATAATTATGTTATGTAGGACTTTTATTTCTGGCCAAGCAACGTGCACTACACTGTAACTGAAGTATGAAATGAAAATTGAATAGGAAGTCCTTCTTTATTTTAAGTCATACATATTGTACAATATTCGTATAATTTCTGCTTTTATTTGACACACAAAACAAAACCATTAATCAAATAGAAGCGTCAAAAAGCTTAGGCAATAATAGGTAGTTAGGTATAAAAAGAGTTGATATGTATTTAACTATCTATAATATTACGGAAGTATTAAAGGCGACCATTTTGATTGATTGCTCGTAAAGTGTTTAGGGTTCTGTATTTTAATAGAAATATTCAGGGTTTTGTTTCCTAGTCTTCTTCTTCGAGTGGGACACCAAGTCGTTTAGCGACCCGATGAACCCTGGTGTGCTAGTAAAAAATCCTTTTCCAATCCTTTAAAAATCTACGCCGAATATTATACAGAGGAAAAATTTGTTTGTTTACCTATATATTATCGATAAACTCTGAAACTACTTGACCGATTTCAAAAAGTCTTTTACCATTAGAAACCTACAACATTATTGCTGACATAGGATACTTATAACTACGGGAAAGTAACTCATTTCCACGGAAAAACGGTAAAAACCGCTAGGCTGGCCGCAATATTACGCCTTTGCGACCAAACCTCTCAACCAATCTTCCAGGCATTGAGATTGCTGGCACATCGGAAACGGATAGGTACTAACTACCTTTTGTTAGCACTTGATGTAGACCACCAGGCAGGAGTCTATTCTAAGTATATACCTTAGAAATAGAATCTAAACTAAGTACTAAGAGATTGGATTGGATTAATTTTTTATCACGGTCAATGATTCGATTACTACGGTACGGAGAACGGGCAGGTACCTCAGTAGCAGCGGGTGAAACCACTACTGGGTGGACCGATAGTATTTAAATATTATGGGATTACATCATCATTTTTTGCGATGGTTTTGATTAAGGGTGAAAATCGACATTCGCGTTTTTTGTCCCATTTAGGAGGATTTTTTGTTTCTATGAAGTATTTTCAATGTATTCTTAAAAGTATTTTATTTTAACTGTGTAAAAAGGCTAGGAAAATAACTATCTACCGTGCCAAAAATTGAGTCGATCGGTTGCGAATTGGCAGAGGTATACGTTGAAAGCCTTATTGTATGAAAAATAATGACTATAGAACTATTATATATACGGTTACATTTAATTAAGTACAAATCTCTTGAGGGTGTAATCTACTCACAAAACTGAACAACTTTACGTATACCTATACGAATTTTAAGAATTTTGCATACCCAAGGTAAATCAATAATCTGAATCTGAAACGCCAAATCCTTGTGGTAGGTAGGATAATTAATAATTATGAAAAAAACGGTGATTTGTTCATTGGTTATCTCTCAACAGTCCGAAAAGAGTGGCAGCATATCACATGGGTATTTTACACGTGCATCGGATGGGCGGGCACGTTAGGCCGTCGGTCCCGGTTGCTGTCTATAATGGCGGTCGTTACACAATCATGTCAGAGAACTGCTACTTGCAGTGGGCGGTTGAAAAACTCTGACACCAGGGTTCATCGGGTCGTTGAACGACTCGGTGTCCCACACGAAGAGACAGTGAGAGAGAGGTATTTTACATCAGGGAAGCTAGTACAAAGTCCTAGGGCGGCGTAGGGTTCCTCACCAACAACGTTATACCTCTAGGTACGTTCCACACTCGTCCCACTTAGCTGCATACGCTGGTGTCTCCCTATTTTATTTTTATTTTTGATTATTGATTAAATCTAATCGCAGCGTTATCATCCATACCTGTTACGTACGGTACAGAATAGAGACTCGTACTAAACTATTTCGATGGACATATTTAATTTTGGTGCACACATATTTTCATTTCGGTGAACTGTTATAAGTAGTTTCGGTGCACACTTGGGTATTATTATTTCGGTGGAACGCTTTAAAAAAAAAACTTTATGAGGGATCTATTAGCACAGATTTATTAACTCCGCCGTAGCCGGTCCCAAGCCCGGTAGACAAAGGAGGAGGGTTGGCTGTAGAGGGCGTACACCCAACAAGACCCGGATGAATTACGCAGCCGTAAAATACGCCAACGCCGAGCAACGGGCGGCGGTAACTAACCCGTTCAACAGTCTGGTTACGGTGACCATGGGGACTAAATACCCCCTAAACGTACCGATGCAGATGGTAATGGGAACCCACTGCGATTATGCTCCCAAGAGAACTCGATGGATCAAGTCAATAGTAATGCTGGTATGTGGAGTGATCCGGCTAACACCCGGCGCTCAGTGATTCCCGGGTCGCTGAGTGGGAAATATGCGACCGAAGACTGCTCGGGAGTGTGTCATCAGGCTCCTGAAAAAGTACATGCTACTGAAGACAAGAAAACACCATCGCTAAGACCGAAACACAGGATTGGAACCTGGAACGTACGAGGCTTACTCAACCCTGAAAAACTACCCGTCATCGAAAAGGAAATGAAAGAGCACAAACTTACTATACTAGGCGTCTGTGAGACACACATGCAAGGCGCGGGCCATTTCAAGACTGCTAGTGGCAACACAATGTTCTTCTCGGGCCACGCTTCTAAAAGCAGGAATGGAGTTGGGATAATAGTACCTCAAAAACTCTCACACTTTGTCACAGGCTATAACACTGTCAATGACAGAATAATGACCATCCGGTTCAGCTGCACACCATTCCCCTTGAACATCATACAGGTTTACGCTCCCACTGCACTATCATCCCAAGATGAAATTGATGATTTCTATGGTCACCTTCAAGCTACCCTTGACACCATCTCCAAGCGGGAACTATTATTTATACAGGGAGATTGGAATGCTAAAGTGGGGAACACTGTGGATGATGATCATATTCGCCATGTAGTTGGGAAATATGGTCTCGGGATTCGAAATGAAAGAGGTGAAATGTTCATTGACTTCTGCGTGAGCCAAAATCTGGCAGTAACCAACACCTGTTTCAAACATCATAAGCGCAGACTCTACACATGGATCTCTCCCGGGGACCGTTTTCGTAATCAGATTGACTACATTGTCATAGCGAACCGCTGGAAATCGTCTATTTACGAACACGAGAACCTTTCCTGGAGCAGATTGCGGATCTGATCACCAGCTACTAGTAGCAGATCTGCGCGTGCGTCTGAAATCAATCCGCAAAAAGCGCAAACGCACCGTCAGACTAACGCCATCTGAATACAAACATTTTCAAAATATTACTGAACCAAAACTAGCCTGCACTGGAACTGCATTAAGCTCAGAAGATGAGTGGAAGAAGTTAAAGTCTACAGTTAACGAGGCTTTAGATTCCATGACCAAAAGACTGATGACAAAAAGACTGGATGTCAGATGAAGCATGGTCTAACATAAAACTTAGGAAAGAACTTAAAGCCGGTGAGAGAACTAACAACTTCGAAGAAGAGTACTCTGAGCTCTCTAAGAAAATCCAGAGATTGTGTAGAAGAGATAAAACCTACACTTTGAGGCTATCTGCACGGAGATTGAGAACCACGCTGATAGATACCAAACAGCTGATCTATTCAGGAAAGTCAAAGAGATCACTCATAAAGTCAAGCCTTCCTCCTGGGTGATTGATGACAAAGAAGGCAAACCAATCCACGATATCTCCAAAGCTGCGGGAAGATGGCGAGAGTACTGTGAAGAACTTTACCAAGACCAAGACAACCATCCATCCTCTACTTACAACCTTGTTCACGAAGCCTCATGTACCAGAGAACCGAATATACTTCGTGCAGAAATAGAACAAGCGATAGAGAAACTGAAAAGAAATAAAGCTCCTGGAACTGACCTAATTACTGCAGAAGCCTTGAAAGCCTTGGATCCCAACGGTATAACATGCTTACACAATCTGTGTAATGCAGTTTGGGTAACCGAAAAATGGCCGGCTGAGTGGACCGAGTCATCAATACTACCACTTCACAAAAAAGATCAGTGCGCAACTGTAACAACTACCGAACACTTGCCTAATTTCGCATGCTAGCAAAGTCTTGCTACATATAATAAATTCAAGATTAAGATCATTTCTTGACTGGCAAATAGCACAGGAGCAGGCGGGCTTCGTCAAAGGGAAAGGCACAAGAGAACAGATTCTAAATCTGCGTCTTATTATTGAAAAATGTTATGAACATAATATCCCGGCTTACATATGTTTCGTCGATTATCAGAAGGCTTTTGACTGCGTAAAGTGGTCAAAGCTTTGGGAAGTTCTTGCTGAAACTGGCGTCCCTTCCCATCTGATCAGCCTGATCCGAAGCTTGTATGAGTCGGGGTATGGCACTGTATCGCTGGGTGAGGTCTCGTCTAGCCGGTTCAAATTCCAAAAGGGAGTACGACAAGGATGCGTGATCTCACCTTTACTTTTTAACATTTACGGAGAACATATAATGAGGCGCTCTCGAGGACTGGGATGGTGGAATCAAGGTAGGAGGGCAGAAAATATCAAACCTCCGGTACGCAGATGACACGACCCTACTTGCATCATCTGAAGCAGAAATGGCTGAATTTATGAACCGTTTGGAGGCGATCAGTCTGAGTATGGGGCTCGCCATTAATAAGAGCAAGACAAAGTTGATGGTGATCGACCGATTTACAACTCTACCGCCGACAACGCTACTGCTGGACTATGAGACGGTAGAAACTTTCCAGTACCTTGGTTCGGCAATCACCAACAAAGGCAGCTGTGAACCGGAAGTCAGAAGACGCATAGGCATGGCAAAAACGGCGATGACCCAGCTGAGCAAAATATGGAAAGACAGAAATATAACTAATCGGACAAAATCACACCTGGTCCGTACTCTCGTTTTTCCATTTTTTTACGGGGCAGAGACATGGACACTGAAGGCAGCGGACAGAAAGCGTATCGACGCCTTCGAGATGTGGTGTTGGCGCCGCCTGCTAAGGATTCCCTGGACAGCTCACCGCACTAATGTCTCTGTCTTAAAAGAACTCAAGATCGAAAAATCCCAACGACTATCTCAGATTTGTCTCAATAAGATCCTGAAATATTTCGGCCACATCGCTCGCAGGAGCGAAGATAGTCTAGAGCGACTGATGGTGACGGGGAAAGTAGAGGGTAAAAGACCGAGAGGCCGCAGTCCCAAGAGATGGTCGGACCAGATATCCGAACAGCTGAATATTCCTGTCAGCGTAGCATTGCACCGGGCTACAGATCGAAACCGATGGAGGCGTGCTGTTGACAGTCTACGTAGTCACGATCCTCAGCAGTGAGGGAACGACGGAAGAGAGAGATTAGCACAGAATATGTAGGGTTACATTTAATTAAGTACCTACATATCTCTTGAGGGTGTGATCTACTCACAAAACAGAACAACTTTTGTTTGTAACTTTTCTTCGAAATATGAAAAAAAGAATTGGACCTCCCATACAAAAATGCTGAAAAAGTGTGTCACTAGAATGGAAGGTCCAAATTTTTTTTTCATATTTCGAAGAAAAGATTCTAACAAAAGTTGTTCAGTTTTGTGAGTAGATTACACCCTCAAGAGATTTGTACTTAATTAAATGTAACCGTATATATAATAGTTCTATAGTCATTATTTTTCATACAATAAGGCTTTCAACATATACCTCTGCCAATTCGCAACCGATCGACTCAATTTTTGGCACGGTAGATAGTTATTTTCCTAGCCTTTTTACACAGTTAAAATAAAATACTTTTAAGAATACATTGAAAATACTTCAACAAAAAATCCTCCTAAATGGGACAAAAAACGCGAATGTCGATTTTCACCCTTATATCAAAACCATCGCAAAAAATGATGATGTAATCCCATAATATTTAATTCGTAGAAGTAGGTAGGTTGCGCTTTTGATTAGGTAGGTTAAATGGGTTTAGGTAGGCCCAAACCCACAGTAGATAGATACCTACCTAGTCAGCATTTGAGGTGAAGCGGTGAGTACCGACATACCGATAGCAAAAGATCCAGGTTATGTCATCTTCATTTCCGATCATCAGGTACCTATGGTACCTAGTCCAAATGGACTACTACGATCCCGGATATTTTTTCATTTTTTCGTCACGGTAGCTAGTGACCTTTGAAACTATAGTAGTTAAGTAGGTATACTTCGAAACTAAGGTAGGTACCTAGCTACCTACCTACCAACTTACAGCTACAGATACAGCTTCCATGCCCGCATTTTTTCCGGACGCGGCCCCGCGTTTGTCATGTCGTCATGTTCATGTCATGATAGGTACTTACCAACCTACCTACCTACCGTTCCCAGCGCGTATCACCCGCCCGCCAATAGGTACATTAGTAGGTAGGTAATCTGTGTGCGACTGACTAGTGACGGTACGTTTGACTTTCATGATGGAGGAACCTTTTGTCGTGTCGGCCGCCGGCCGGTCCTCTCCCTACCTACTAGGTACCTACTTACCTACCTGCCTACCTATAGGTCGCTTCGCTCACCACCTAGTCTCGTGACCGAAACCCATTGCCTATCTACCGATTTAGGTGGGGACCTACTTATTTCCTATTAGAAATATGACTTTCTACTCAAGTAGGTACCTACTGCCATATGGTAAAAAATATTTCATATCGGCCAGGTAATTTAGGAGTTTATCAATTGCATTTGCCTAATTTCATACATACATACATACATATATCACGCCTTTATCCCTTGCGGGGTAGGCAGAGCGTCAACGGCCGTAATAGTACGGTCGTTATCGCCACGTCTGACACATATTTGAGGGCCGTTTCAGCTATTGTCGTGTATCGCTATAGTGACAGGTTGTCAGCCTGTCGCCTAAAATTGCAATACACATGACACCCTCGAGTCCTTTAGTCGCTTCTTACGACACCCACAGGAAAGAAATGGGGTGATGCTATTCTAAGCCGGCATCACACGGATCCCTAATTAATTAATTTCATACTTACAAACGATAGGTAACTTCATTTAAAAAATCAGAAAGTAAAAGTAGCAACCCTAAAGAGTAGGCATAAAATAAAAAAGTTACCAGTTACCACTTCAACGTGCCCTTTGTTGACTTGTTAGTGTTGCCAACCGTACGCGATAATTATCGTATTCGTACAATTAATTTAAGCTGCTGTACGATGAAAAATAATAAAGAATTATGTTATCTTATCTTCTTTTCTTACTTAGCCTGCATCGTCCCACTGTTGGGCAAAGGCCTCCCTTTTCTCTTAACACTCCTTTCTGCTCTGAGCTCTAACTGCCAATCTTCACTAAAGGCGTCTAGATCGTCGCGCCACCTGCGACGGGGTCTTCCACGGCGTCGTCTCGATGTGGGCAGTTGCCACAGAGTTGATGTTTTTGCCCACAGATCTTCTGCCATACGGCAAATGTGACCGGCCCAATCGAATTTTAGTTTGGCGGCAGTACGGGCAGCGTCAGAAATTTTTGTCTTGGAACACAGTATAGTATTATTAGTATTCTTGACACGATCGGCCAGTTTTAGGCCTAACATACTACGTTCCATGGCTCGCTGACAAATCTTGAGGCTATACCTTTGAGCTTCCGTCAAAGACCAAGTTTGAGCACCGTAGGTGAGGATTGGGAGAATGCATAGGTCCATCCATGAGTTTTCGTTTGAGCGAAATTGGTAGGTCGCACTTCAAGTGCTCTAATAATGAAGAATTATCCTATGATAATTTCACTACAGCGTACGATATTTTTTTGTGTTTGTACGATATTTTTTTAAGTAATGCCAATCCTGTCTACGAATGCTAAGACGAATGGATAAGGAGGGCATACATACGGTAGTATAAAACCCTAAGTTTTCAGTCAAGCACCGGAAAATGACAATTTTAAAACTCAATTTATCGTAAACCTTAACTAATCTAGGTTTTTGATCAAAAACTTGAACTAGTTTAGGATTTTGATTAAACAACTGGGTTAGTTTAGGTTTGTGATAGATAACGTTAATGCTAAAAAATGGGTTTTCCGTAGTTTTATAACAAAATGAAAGATGCGCATCACTTGGTCGGCGGCAGTCTATACACAAGGGCAGTTTTCAGGTGACGATTGCAATCGAGGCACAGCAAAACTGCTGCCGTCAACGTGTCTTTCTTCGGCAACTGTTGAAGCGTCGGTAGCAGCTGGCAGGCAATACAAACTGTAGCTTGTCGTAGCTGTGGATGAGCTGTTGACAGCTACCGGTGAAAGATGTCGACGGCTGGTGTTGACATTGGACCATAATTATTATGTATTTTTATCAAAAACTCTAGATTGTATCTGGTTTACGATAAAGTTTTGATTTTCTCATCTGCGCGTTTTTGATAAAAATGAACCTTGATTTTATAGAATACCTGTGTATAAGACAAGCTTGACAACGTCCGATCCCCACTGAAAAACCATAAACAGCAGCTGCAACCTGGTCACCAATGGGACTTATATACGATAATTTTAAGGCTGTGCCTCCGCTGCCGGTACTGGCACTCGGGACTGCTACCGGTACCGGGTTCCAGAACAGCTACCGGTACTGGCATCCGGAACAGATGCGGAAACCCGCGGTTACCTTAAAAAGTTGGAACTTAGAAAAATTTCGACATTTGGGAACCCATGATGACCTATAATTTTTACCGGTCAGAGTAAACTTTTCGGGGCCGGTAGGGGGAGCTCGAGTATAGCCATCGAGGCCCTATGAAGCCTCAAAAAAGATAATAATGGCTGTAATTTTTTAGAAATCTTTGAGGAAAATATTTTTTTGACTAATTTGTGTCTTTTTCATTTTTATCCCGTAGACGGGCGTAAAACAATCATTTTTGGGCTAGGACCCATAGTTGAAGAGCCGAAGGGGTAAGTGGCTATCTCATAAGGTACCACGAATAGGCTAGGTTTGGATCGTTAACCAAGACTTAGACAAGTCGTATGACCCAGGTCTGCCAGATTACATTACACATAGAATTGACATGCATGCTATACCCTACAGGACCATAAACTGAACCAGTTGGCAGTTTATGGTCCTGTAGGGTATAGCATGCATGTCAATTCTATGTGTAATGTAATAAGGCATGGTAAAGCTTTCATGTATGCAGATGACACCTGTATAATGTATGCAGATAGTGATTTAAATATTATACAACAAAAATTGCAAGAGGACTTAGATAGTGTAATTAAGTGGTCCCATGACAATGGTATAATTGTGAACATGGCCAAAACTAAATGTATGCATATATATTCTCCACACAGTAGAGTGTACTGCGAAAAACCTGTGCTGTTGGGTCATTCTTATGATTGTTTACATAGAGAAAAACATAACTGTAATTGTATGACAATTGAGTTGGTAAGTAGTTACAAATATCTAGGTTTGACTATTGATAGGGATTTTTCATGGAAAACACATATTGAAAAGGTCAGTTCAAAGCTAAGAATAACATTGGAAAAGTTTTACCACCTTAAGTTTATTGTGAATAGAGCTACTTTGTACACAGTTTATTACACTTTAGTAGAGTCTATATTAAGTTATGGTTTAAGTAGTTATGGCCGAACATTTAAGTCCTATTTAGATCAGATCAAAGCAATACAAATGAGGTTTCTTAAAATGTTAGTTGACAGGCAAGTGAAAGAAAATTGTAACAAAGATTATTCCCTATTGTTCCATATTTGTAAAGTTCTACCGGTTCATGATAAGGTTAAATTGTTAATAGCTCTGGAGGAATATAGAAATACTGAATTCAAATCTGAAGCAGAACATACTTATACCACCAGATCTGTTAGCAATGATAAATATGTTGTACCTAGAGTTTGTAACTATTATGGCCAGAGGACAAGATGTTATCTAGTACCTACAGTCTATAACAAGCTGTCTGTAGATGAGAAAGATGTATCAAAGTTTGTTTTCAAAAAGAAAATTAAAGAGGAGTTGTTATCAGCATATGAAAGGGAAGAATAGAACTAAGTTTTATACTTATTTTTGATAAACTACTTATATTGTATTTTGTAGGCATAGTTTTAATTTCGAGAGTGTGTTTCTGCCAACAAACTGCTTTGCAGTTTGGCGGGTTCTTGATTATGTTGCCAAAATGTTTAAGAGAAATAAAGACTTTTAATTATTATTATTATTATTATTATTAATCCTGCCGAAACATAAAAATAATCGATATTTTTTGAAGATATTTTTTCGTAAAAATTATGTCATAAGGTACCACAATGAAAGTGCTGGCATCAGTTAACCATTGAAAAATTATGTAAAAAAAGCTTGGTCTGCCACTGTGCACCCTGCCGGAAGTGCTTGGCAGAGCACTCCAAATATGCACTTCCGACACCCCTAACCTATCTCACCCCTACCTAACCACTGGTTTGATTTTTATGGTGCCTTGGTATGAAAAGCTCGTAATGATCAGGAGATTCGATTTATATAGGTCAATTGGATAGAAGGTCTCTGTTCTGTGCACAATCCTCCTAAACATGAAAATATTCGATAACTTCTGCAGATTTTATCAGTTAAAATTGTCATATCATAAGGAACTCGAATTAAAGTGCTTGCATCAGCTTACCATTGACAAATTATGTTAAAAAAACTTGGTCTGCCACTGCGCACTCTGCCGGAAGTGACATAATTTTTACGAAAAAATATCTTCAAAAAATATCGATTATTTTTATGTTTCGGCAGGATTGGCTCTGGCAGACCTGGGTCATACGACTTGTTTAAGTCTTGGTTAACGATCCAAACCTAGCCTATCGTGGTACCTTATGAGATAGCCACTTACCCCCTCGGCTCTTCAACTACCACCTATTTTTCGATCAAATCAAACCAACTTGAGAACACAAGCAACCGCTCCAAACGCGCAAGAGCAAGAATACCCGTCCATAGACAATCAAAAGTTTTTAAAATATAACCATAGAGCCCATTTTTTTGTCTCGGTTCCCGTCCTGTGTATTTTTAGCACAGCCTAATTTTAAAAGGAAAATCCGGTTATTAAAAGTACTGTGCCGTAATTCGAAGCCTAGGTATATATGTGAGAATAGCGTGTGTTTTTCTGATGCTGTGGCGGTTGAGTGATATTTCTGTCCTTTTCCCTCTTACGTCCCTTACCTATCTCTTTCTCTTTCACACCTGTCAGTTGAGCTCGGTTATAAATAGGGGAACTCGAGCGGCGCGCTGCATTGGCGTTTTGTTTTTCGTCCTGTGCGGTTGTGTCAAAAAATCGGTGAGTCGATTTCAAACTATTTAACGGTTTTTCCGTTCGGTAATATTTTTTGTATTTTCTGTCCTTACTTTTCGAAATGGACCCTCATTTTCCGCAAAGGCGCAAAGCGCCAGATGATTTTTCAATTAATAGTGCCAAAAGACAATGTACTGACCAGGATTTTCAAAATTTAGTGATGCAAGTTAATAATATTCAAACTTTCTTTGCTAACTTTACACCACCACAAGATGTCGAGCCACAAGCTGCGCAAGCATGTGAAGGCATGGCGTTCGGTGATTCCGACCACGACGTTTTAGACGCGAATGTCAGTGGTGAGTTGTATGACCCTGAATGCGATCAGGTTAGTGAGAATGCGGATCAGTCCGCTGTTTTGCCCGTCTTGCCTCCCTTGGCTAACGAAACTCCGGCCCCATGTTCGAACACGGTTTCGGGGTCACATTTTTCCTTACCGGTAAATACAGTTATTAAAGAGCCGACAGTGGGAAAAACTTTACCATATCATCTCGAAAAGTTAAAAGCAGTTCAGCATTTCGAGACGGATGACTGGTCAGAGGTTAGATATGCGGATGTCCAGAAAAATTATTCTTCTACCCCCGGATTTGTAGAATTAGAATGCAACGACGAATTTAAACCTCATGAGTCGTCATTGAATTTAAACCATGCTGAACGCGGTTTCGCCGCTATTTCTCAGGCTTTACTCAAACAAAATGAGGCTCTAGAACAAGCGATCAGATCGTTTGTGCTATGGCTTGGTTCGGTTGAAATAACTGACACGGCTTCGGTTGAATCAAAAATGACTGAACTTCTTACGCAGAGTGATTATCAAAAAATCTCAAGTGATCTTCTTTAGATGACTTGTGGCCATCGCGCTGATATGGTTCAGCAGCGTAGAGACAATTTGCTTAAATCAGTTAAGAACAAGTTTGTAAAGGCGGCCATACGGAAAATCCCTCCGACGGCCAGTCATTTATTCAAATCTGATGAGCTTTCAGCTGTCATTGAAAAGAATGGAGGAAGCGGAAAAATTTTCTGGCCCTCCAAAGATACCCGCACGAAAAAGTCGGTCACTTTTGATACAAGGCAAAGTCCATTATCGGCCTCGCCTGCGCAAGGCCAAGGTCAATTTCCGTTCCCACCTGCGCAAGGTGTTGGTAGTTTCAATATGATGCCACCGCATGGCACAATGGGGAATCCATTTTTACATCCCCCGCAGGGAGTTTTTCCTAATATGCCCGGAATGGTGATGCCACCCTTCTTGCCTAGAAATCCCGTTGAATATTTCGCCCCAGAGGCACACGTCCTTCACAGGAAAACAGATTGGCCCCAAAGCAGTATTCTGTCTCTGCCAACAGAGACAACCGAAACAAAAAGAAGTTCTGACTCATTCAGAGCAGGTCAGCTGCAACATTTTGCAAACAGGTGGGAGATGTTAGGAGCAGATTCAGCTATCCTGAAGATAATTACGGGCTATCGAATTCCGTTCAAGCAAAAGCCCCCTTTACATTTACCAAGCCCAAATCACTTGCTCCAAACGCCCTTTTCCAAGGAAATGTTGCTGACCTTAGTTCAAATGCTACAAACCGATGTCCTCGAGGAAGCGCCTCTGAGCCCAAGTTTTATTTCTCGAATGTTTGTGATACCCAAAGCAGACGGGCCACTGCGGCCCATCTTCAACCTTTTAAATCTGAACAATTTTGTGTTCGTGAGCAAGTTCAGACTTGTGAACATGCAAAGGATGCCATCCTTTCTTCAGGCAAACGATTGGATGGCAAAAATAGACCTTTCAAATGCCTATTTCCACATTCCGGTCGCTCCGGCACACAGGTGCTTCCTTCGCCTAATATTTCAAGACAAGTTGTTGCAAATGAAATGCCTACCCTTTGGGCTGGCGACAGCTCCAAAAACATTCGCTTCAATCACAAATTGGATTGCTCAGATCCTGAGAGAACAAGGGGTTCGCTTGGTCGTCTACCTGGACGATTTCATGATCGCAAATCAGAGCAAAACGGTGCTACGAAAGCATGTTCAAATGACCCTCAACCTCCTGACGTTTCTAGGCTGGACGATAAACTTCCCAAAATCGGTCTTAGAACCTCAAAAAGCAATCCAGTTCCTAGGCGTAATGTGGAACCCATCACTGAACCTAAAGTGGTTACCAGAAGAGAAATGCTCGAGTTTGGCCCAAAGAATCCAGAATTTACTGCGAGTTCGAGTGGTGAATTTGAAAGCAATTCTGTCCCTAGTGGGCATGTTAAACTTTGCCAGCTTTTGTGTCCCAAGAGGACGCCTGAATCACAGAGCACTTCTCAAGTTCTGCCAAAGTCTGCAAAATGCGAATCCGCAGCATCTTTTCCCTTTACCAAATCAGGGAATATTAGAACTGTACTGGTGGCTGAACAATCTCAGCAATCGCTCAGAGATTCACATAACTCCTGCTGCTCATTACTTGACGACAGACGCCTCAGGCTCAGGCTGGGGGGCCCAAGTGGACAACATGAGGTTGTCAGGCCTTTGGTCAATACCGGAGACGAATTTGCATTCAAACCTGAAGGAAATGTTGGCAATATTAAAGGTTTTTCAAACTTTGGCGCCAATTTTCCGCAACTCGACCGTATCGATTCAATCCGACAATCGGACAACACTATCGTACTTGAAAAACGAAGGCGGGACGAGGTCCCAACCATTATTAGATCTGACCTGTCAAATTTACAGGATTTTGGATTTACACGAGATAAAATTGACGCTGCACCACATTCCCGGCCGTTTCAATGTCGAAGCAGATCATCTATCACGACAGAGATTTCCACCGGAATGGCATCTCTTGCCGCAGTTAACGTGGAGAATATTTGCAAAATGGGGTGTACCTACGATCGATCTTTTTGCCTCCAAGCGGGCTCATGTTGTTCCTCGCTACGCAAGCCTGGACATAACGGACAACCAAGCGGAATTTCACGACGCCCTGAGCCAGACGTGGACGTATCCGCTAGCCTAGGTGTTCCCACCACCATTTCTTCTACCACGAGTGCTAGCTCACCTAAACAATGCCCAGGGATTATACCTGATTGTCGCTCCCAGGTGGGAGAAAGCCTTTTGGCGTCCGGATTTACGCAGCCGAGCTGTAGCCCCGCCAGTCACGATTCGCAACCTGGCATCAGTTCTGATAGATACAATGACAAGTCTACCACCACCTCAAGTTCAAGACATGACACTCGAAGTGTGGAAATGTGGGGGTGGAGTGAAGCCTTAAAGGATTGGACAGAGGAACAAATAAGTCTTCTCCGATCTGGATGGCGAGATTCATCATTAAGATCCTATCAGTCTGTATGGAAACGATGGTCGTCTTGGGCCCATCTACATAAAGCATCAATAACAGATCCAAGTGGTTCGGATTTGGCCAGGTACCTATCTGATCTTTTTCTTGTTGATAGGCTATCCAAAAATACAGTTTTACTTCATAAATCTGTTATTTCTACCTTATGTGACCCTAATAAAACTGAAAGATTGAGTTCACATCCCCTGGTTCAACATGTGATTAAATCAATTGCTAATAAAAACCCCAAAGAGGAGAAGCCTCCTATTTGGGACATTGATTTTTTATCTACATGGCTTCTAACAAGCTTTCAATCTAAAGTCATAGATTTGTATGAATGTTCAAAGCGCACAGCTTGTATACTACTTCTGTGTTCAGGAAGGCGGGTTCATGACCTGACCTTATTATCTGTTGATCCAAAACATTTCTTTATTACAGAAGATTCTGTCACATTATGGCCCAAATATGGGTCTAAAACAGACAGTAGTGACTACAGACAGTCTGGTTGGAAATTTTCATCTAATCAAGAATCGCCAACACTTGATCCAGTGTACTGGATAAAATCTTTGATTCGTCTGTCTAAACCTAGAAGAGACATTTGTAAAAGCGATAATTTGTTTTTGACTGTAGCTGGCCCACCAAAAGCTGCTTCTAAGACAACCATAGCTAACTGGATGAAGATTCTGCTCGCAGAAGCAGGTATCAAGGCAACACCAGGGAGCGTTCGCCCTGCTGTAGCTTCAAAGAATTGGATTCAGAATTTCCCAATCGATGAAATTCTCAGGAGAGGGAACTGGCGTTCACAGAATGTGTTTATGAAACATTACAAGAGGATTGTTCTGTCTCAGGAGGAAAATGCTTCAGTTACTCGTTTGTTTACTCCAGTGTAATAGTGATTACAGTGATTAATGATTTTGTTCCCTTACATAATATTTATTGTGTTATTATATTTTCAAATATGGCTATAAATGTTTTTGTTGCTGCTAAAAAGTTTATAAGAATATGATGTGTTGATTTCTTTTGAAATAAAAGCTTTGTTCAGTTATAATAAGGATTTTATTTTTATCAATATCATGCTTTTATACACATTTGTAAATAAGTATTCACATTGGCTTTCCTTTCACACCAGGCGATATCAAACAGGTCTCACATATATACCTAGGCTTCGAATTACGGCACAGTACTTTTAATAGCAGCGTTTTACCTACCAATAAAACGCATATTAAAATACTTGCCTAATTCGAAGCCTAGGTATATATGTGAGAATAGCGTGTGTTTTTCTGATGCTGTGGCGGTTGAGTGATATTTCTGTCCTTTTCCCTCTTACGTCCCTTACCTATCTCTTTCTCTTTCACACCTGTCAGTTGAGCTCGGTTATAAATAGGGGAACTCGAGCGGCGCGCTGCATTGTGTTTCACATACACCAGGCAGATTGAAAATTGTAGGCTTCGAATTAGGCAAGTATTTTAATATGCGTTTTATTGGTAGGTAAAACGCTGCTATTCTGAAATCAAGAGTTGGCAACACTGCTTGCTTGACAGTGACACTGACAGTTGAGATGCTGTCAACGTACACACGTGTGATTGTGGTTTCTTTTTTCGTTCGTATTTTGTGAATTATTTAGGATATACGTGAAATTCATTGATTATTTGAAAATGTCTTCGTGGAAAAAGGCCGCTAAGGCCAACCAGAAGACCCACAAGGAGAGACATCAGCCAGACTCGCGTAAACACTTGGGTTTGTTGGAGAAGAAGAAAGATTACAAAAAACGCGCTGATGATTACCACGAAAAGGGTGAAACATTGAAATTACTGCGTAAAAGAACGCTAGATAAGAATCCTGATGAATTCTACTTTCACATGGTGAATTCTAGGGTGAAAGATGGGGTAAGAATCCAGCTCTTGTTTACAAAACCTTCCTAAAAATGTCTCGTCATATTTCGTGATGTTATTGTCCCAAATCGTAAAATTTTGGCCGTACAGAGCGCAGAGTATTATGAGGATTTCCTCCTTTTAAATTTTTTGTAAGTGAAAAGCTTTACATTTACTAAAATAAAATTATTTTTACCTCAATATAACCTCAAAAAGTAAGCAATCAGTCATTTATCATAACTTCAATTTGATTCCAGGTCCACCATGAAGTGCAGAAGGAAGATGAACATGGGCCTGAACAAATCAAGCTCATGCAGACGCAGGATATCAAGTATATCAACATGAAACGAACTGTTGAAAGCCGGAGAATAAATAGGCTACAGGTATGCCCATTATCTTCTTATTATGAATTACTACAGGCCTGCCCTGCAGTTACACATGCTGCAAATAATTTTTCCTTGAAAATAAGAAATTTTTCCAGCATGAAATATAAACATTACCTACTCCTGAATTACTCTATGTGCAGAACACTCTCAATAAGTATGTATAACTTGTGCAGATAAAGAATTTATCCCGTATTGGCAAGATTGTTGATGCCTCTATCATATTATTGACATATGAGAAGGATGCTAAATCCGGTCTGTCATGTACCGAACATGTGGGTACATGTAGAAAACCCAGTCTGGTAATGTCAGGTGAGTTAACGCGCGCGCTCTCTCCCTATTTCAGTGTTTTTTCGGGTTATAATAGTGGCGACGAAGTGAAAATACGTGAAAAACGTGCAATAAGGTGTGATTGAATCATAGCATATAAATTTCTTGAAAACAAAGTGCAAATAAAGTGGTAAAATGGTGGTAAAATTTGCGGAATTTGATATAGCACATGGCTGCTGGGAAAATTACGTGTCCAGGTTTGGATTCTGTTTAGAAGTAAATGAAGTTACAGAAGATGCTAAAAAGAAGGCGAATTTGCTGGCGGTATGTGGTCCTGATTTATTTGATTTAATATTATCTTTGATTGCTCCAAAGGAAATAAGTAAGGTTACCTACTCAACAATAAAGACACTTCTAGACAGCCATTTTCATCCTAAACCAAATGAAATCGTGGAATCATTCAAGTTTCATACTCGTAATCAGGAACAAAATGAGAAAATACGCGATTATCTAGCTTGTTTGAGGAAGTTGTCAATTCACTGCAACTTCACAGATATTGATCGCACCTTGCGTGATCGATTAGTTTGCGGGATTTTAGACAAAGAGTTGCAGCGGAAAATGTTACAAACTGATAATTTAACATATGAATCAGCTTGCAAATTGGCGTTGTCATATGAATCGGCCAACTATAGTGTCAGTCAGGTTAACATACCTGCATATAAAATGAATGCGACCCTAAATAATTGTCAGATTGAAATGGAAGTGGATTCAGGGTGTGCACTTACAGTTTCAAGTGAACCGACTGCCAGACTCATATGGGAAGGAAAATTACCAAAATTAAATGAGTGCACCATGGCTCTTAAAACATGGACAGATAGTCAACTACAGATTTTAGGGTCAACGGACGTATCTGTAAATTGTAAAGGGATGATAAAAAATCTGCCAGTGATAATAGCAAAAGGGCATGGTCCCAGTCTTCTTGGAAGAAACTGGTTTAAAGATTTCGGCATACAAGTACAAGGAGTGAATTCTATAAAAATTGATTCAGTAGTCACAACTCAGATAATTGAAAAATACAGAGATGTGTTCGAGGAAGGGTTAGGTAAATACACCGGACCAGTAGTTAGTATCAGACCTAGGGAAGGGGCAACGCCCAAGTTTTTAAAATGTAGGCCCATACCATTTGCTTTGAAAGAAAGGGTTAATAAAGAAATTGAAAGACTGGTTGAAGAGGATGTCTTGGAACCAATACCACACTCTGATTGGGCTACTCCTATTGTGCCTGTACTTAAACCCAACGGCAATATACGGCTCTGTGGTGACTACAGGTCAACAGTAAATATGGTGACTGACACCGATACATACCCTCTTCCTACAATTGATGAGGCTTTTACCCAATTACAAGGGGGTCAAGTATTTACCAAAATTGATTTGGAACGAGCATATACGCAGGTGGCTGTCGACGAGCCTACTTCCCATTTACTTACACTGAATACACCAAAAGGTCTGTATAGAGTAAAAAGATTGGCATTCGGGGTAAAGGCATGCCCAGGTATATTTCAACGGTTAATGTCATCACTGTTAGCTGGCATTCCTGGAGTTGCTGTATTACTTAATGATATATTGGTGACAGGAACTAATATAGATCAACACAACAAACGACTAAATACAGTCTTGCTAAAGCTTCAGGAAGCCGGGTTAAAGGTCAACAAGAAAAAGTGCAAGTTTGCATCAGAGAGTGTAACTTTCTTAGGATTTGTAATTGATGAATCAGGGATACATCCTTGCATGGAGAAAATTCAAGCTATTGAAAATACACCAGCACCTCAGAATGTAAAAGAACTTCAGGCATTTCTGGGTCTTCTAAACTTTTATGACCGATTTTTACCTCATAAAGCTACAATAGCAGAACCCTTATATAAACTACTGAATAAACAGACAAAATGGCAATGGAAGATGCAACATCAGAATGCATTTGAAAAACTAAGGAGAATGTTGACAAGTAAGGATACACTTGTACATTATGACTTGAAGAAGAAACTTATTCTCTCTAAGGTCTCGGAGCAGTATTAGAACATGAAATGGAAGATGGTAGTGTAAGACCCATCATGTTTGCTTCAAGGACAATGAATATTCATGAACGTAATTATGCTCAAGTGGATAAAGAAGCAGCAGCTATAATATTTGGTTTTAAAAAGTTCCATCAGTTTATCAGTGGCAGGAAGGTGATTATCAGAACAGATCATAAACCTCTGCTAGGCTTATTTGATCCTAAACGCCCAATACCTAATATTATTTCCCCAAGAATGCTAAGATGGGCTCTCCTACTGAACTCCTATGATTATACAATTGAATATATCCAGGGAAAAATGCTAGGAAATGCTGATGCATTGAGTCGTTGGCCTTCAGTAGAAAAAGGTGAAGAAGAAAAAGAATAGGTACTCTGGAGTGTTATTGATTGAGGAGACACCTTTAGAATTAGAGTTTTCAGCAGAAGAAGTTGCAAAACTAACAATGAAAGATACAAAGCTGAGTAAAATTTTGTACTGGATACGTAATGGATGGCCAAAAGAAGTAGAAAAGGAGCACAAAATATATTGGCAAAAGAGGGAAGAATTATCTTCATATAAAAACTGTATTTTGTGGGGAAATAGAGTAGTTTTGCCTGAAAAAATGTGGGATAAAGTTCTGGAAGAACTACATGGAAACCATGATGGAATTGTCATTACAAAAGCCATGGCCAGAAGTTATTTCTGGTGGCCTGCTATTGATAGACAGATAGAAGAGATGATTAGAGGATGTCACATATGCGCAGAAAACAGGAACATGCCTGCAAGAGTTACACATCAGTGGATAAGACCTGATAAAGCCTGGTCGAGATTACATATGGATTATGCAGGACCATTTCAAGGAAAGATTTTTCTTATCTTGATTGATTCATTTTCGAAATGGGCGGAAGTCAAGATAGTTCCGGATATGAGTAGTGCTACATTAATAAAAAACTTGAGAGAAATATTTACTGAACAGGGATTACCAGATACAACTGTAAGTGACAATGGAAGGAGCTTTGTCTCTGAAGAATTCCAAACATTTTGCAAAAATAATAACATCAGACATATTTTAGTAGCACCATACCATCCAGCATCCAATGGTCAGGCCGAGAGGACAGTACAAACAATTAAAAATAAACTAAAGAAACACTCTTCTGAACCTTGGGATCTTAAACTGCAGAAGATCTTATATGGCTTGCGGACAACACCAAACAGTCTAAGTGATAAAACACCAGCAGAGTTGTTGAATAATAGACGTTTTAGAACAAAATTTGATGACCTAAATCCGCTTATGTCAAAGGACAGTCCACAATTAAGAGAACTAGAAAATAATGAAGAAGTAAAAGTCAGGTCATTTGAACCTGGACAGACAGTATATATCAGAAACTATAATGGAAAACCCCAATGGCTCAAAGGAGTAGTTGAAAAGAAGATTGGAATATGCAGATATTTGGTTAGATGGAATGGCAAACTTTTGAAGAGACATATCAATCAAATTCATAGCTTTGGGGGGGAGAAGGAGAATATAGAAGAAGAACAGACCCATAGGGCAAGAAACAGTTACTATGAAGATGATGATGAGGATGAAGTAGTGATTCCTTCACCCTCAAAGTGGGCTGAAATTATTGGAGTGTCAGGACCACAAGATATTGAAGTACCACCACCCGGAGTTGCTGAAAGAACGAAAAGACCTCGTTCTGAGTTACCTCTACATTCAACCAACAAGAGGGTTGATTTAAATATAATAGAAGATGAAGATGCTTGGGGAGAAGTTGTATCAAGTGATACAGACAATTAGTGTAAAAATTAGTAGTGTAGTAGGATAATAAGAACTATATTAAATATGTGAATGTGTTAGTGTTAAAGAAAGACTATAAAGACAATCTAAAGTGGACTACCAGTGAGCCATCTCGGGGGGAAGGCATGTCATGTACCGAACATGTGGGTACATGTAGAAAACCCAGTCTGGTAATGTCAGGTGAGTTAACGCGCGCGCTCTCTCCCTATTTCAGTGTTTTTTCGGGTTTATAATACGGTCTATTCTTTATCTGCACAAGTTAGACACCCTTCACACAAAATAGGCGCATGTAGACGTCGAGTTGTGGAAAACAGCCCGTTTAGAGTCTGGCCAGCGAGTCTTTGGACACGGAAATGGCGCCAATTTTAAAAATCTTTCACATGTTAACACTGAAAAACTACAATAAAACAATTTTGATACTTACTATTTTTTTGTTTTCTGCTCTTTAGTTTGTGTTTACCTTGCCTACCGGTATGTATGTATGATGTATCTACCGGGAGTAACAGAAAGGGTATAACAAGCCGAAAGGAGGTCAAGGTACTCATGAAACTGAACAACTTTTCCCATTAAACATGGGTCGATATATGAAAAAAATATTTGGACCTCCCATACAAAATCGCAGATCAGCTGATTGATTTACTCTGAGAGGTCCAAATTTTTTTTCATATTTCGTCTCATGTTCCATGGGGAAAGTTGTTCAGTTTCATGAGTACCTTGACCTCCTTTCGGCTTGTTATACCCTTTCTGTTACTCCCGGTAGATACATCATACATACATACCGGTAGGCAAATAAACACAAACTAAAGAGCAGAAAACAAAAAAATAGTAAGTATCAAAATTGTTTTATTGTATTTTTTCAGTGTTAACATGTTGCCATTTGAAATATTTGAATTATTTGACGTCCAAAGACTCGCTGGCCAGACTCTAACCATTACCATTTGTACAGTGACATTGACAATACTGTCTGGACGCACTGTACAACTGTGTTTACATACGATTCTGCTTGACCTTGTATCAAATCAAATCAAATCAAAATTATTTTATTACCAAAAAACAAAACTATACAAAAAAACGCTTAACATTGGTCCCCGCACTAGGCGAACCTGTATCGCGGGAAACCTTACAATAAATAACAATTCACAGGTTTAACAATGGTGACAAGAGAGGTTTTACTTTTGGTAACAAATTGGAAAATTAGCGTCTAAAAAAAAAATAAAAAAGGAAAAATATCAATAAGAAATTAATCTAGAGAACTTAGTTATACAAAAACAAAGAAACTTGCTCATAAAAGTTAAAGTATTTTAATTAGGTTAATGTTACATTATAATATGGATAAATAATTTTAATGTAAAATATATTGTATGATATAAAATAAACTATAATAATAATTAAATACTTTAATAAATAAATAAATATAGAACTATTATTTAACGATGACTAAGAGATCCTCAGTATCATCGTAACTTAAGGATAGCAGATATCTATGAACGTGACATTTAGCCTCTCGGAAAGTAAATTCAGATATTTTGCAATAGCCATTTATCTTCTTATAAAGATATGGAAACATAAACGGACTAAATCGTTGCGCAAATGTTGAACGGACTTTAGCTTTTTTGATATTTAGGCGTCGGCTTTTATAGGAATTAGGTTTAGGTTTGTTCTCCTTTGTGTATGTTCTGTGGTAGGACGTAACTGCTTTCAGGATGTATAGTTGTCTAACCGATAACACTTTTGCTTCTTGGTATAGCGAGAAAGTGGGGTGGCGGAAGGACTTTTAAACATTACTTTTAGGACGGATCTCTGAGCCCTTTCAGCAAATATTAAAAATGTTTTGCGGCGGATCCCCAGGCCGAGATGCAATAGAGGAGAAGGGACTGACACAGGGCGTAGTAAACCAAGGTAAGTGTTTGAGTGCTAGCACCTTGTCGCAGTAATTTCATGACGTGAATAATTTTTCTAACTCGGCCAGAAAGTGCCAGAATATGTTTATGAAATGTCAGCCTCTCATCCAGCACCACGCCCAGGTATTTCAGAGAGTCCGTTCTGTTAATATTCTTACACAAGCATGAACACCCCCCATTTCTAGTAGTATCGCAGCAGGAGTGAACTTTCAATTCTACAGGCTGTTTAGGTGCTGACGATTTTGTCTTGTGGAAACATAAGTAAGAGGTCTTGTCCATGTTCAGGGTAAGTAAATTCGCGTTCAGCCATGAGGTAATTTTAGACATTCCAATCTCAGTTCTGCGCATTACGTCTGTCCAGGAAGTGCCGCGAAAGATTAATGCCGTGTCGTCCGCGTAACAAATTACGTCAACTGTTTCTTCGGGCCCAAAGATGCTACTGATATCATTGATGTATATCAAAAATAATGTTGGGCCAAGAATGCTGCCCTGGGGGACACCGAATGCTACGTTCGACAGTTGGCTTCTTTCGTCTTGCATAACCACATTGTTTCCTGTCACTGAGATAACTAGAGAACCAACCCAGAGCAGTCCCTCTTATTCCGAAGCATTCTAGTTTACGTAAGAGAATAGTATGGGAGACTGTGTCGAATGCTTTGGACAGGTCGAGGAACACTCCAACACAAGATTCTCTGTTGTCCAGAGCACACGAGGCCTTTTCTAAAAGAAGAGATACCGCATCTTCTGTGGAAAGACCACTACGAAACCCAAATTGCGTAGGTGATAGAAGTTTGTTTGACTCTATGAATTTTGTTAAACGTTTGTTAACTATTCTTTCCAAAATTTTAGAGAAAGCCGGCAGAAGAGAAATAGGCCTGTAGTTGGAGGCTCAGTTTTAGAGCCGTTTTTATGAATTGGCACAACTGCGGCAGTTTTCCAACATTCGGGAATATTCCGGAGGATAAACTAAGGTTAATAATGTATATAAAGGGTTCCAGAATAAATGCAGAAATTTCCTTCACAAAACCATTTCCGATACCGTCCAGGCCAGGAGCGCTGTCGTTCTTAAGATTTTTTATGATTGACATTACTTCAGCAACATCAGTGGGGTACATGAAAAACGAATTAAGTGGGCTTTTCAGTTGTATATCTTTAGCAAGAGAAGCTTCGGTGGTATTGAGACGTTTCAGAATTTTATCTGCCAAATCAAGACCGATGCTAGAAAAGAACTCATTGGTTACACTGAGTGATTGGGTAGGAGTCTCTTTAATAGTAAGCAGTTCCGGGTTTTGTGTCTTTTTGCGATCGAATTCGCATATAGATGAAATTGTGTTCCATAACCTTTTTGGATCGTGTGAGTTAGCCTGTAACCGTTCCTGATTATATTCTGTTTTTAATCTTTTAAGCAAGTCTTGTAAAAAGTTACGATATCTTTTGTATGATTGCTCAATTACAATATTTTTTGGATTCAGTCTATACTGCATGTGAAGATAATCACGATGCTTCATGCATCGCATGAGACCTGGAGTAATCCAATCCTTTAGTAGTTGTATAGCAGTGCACTCCACAGTAATTGAAATGATGTCTTTTAAAAAAGCTCTTGTTTACTTAATATAACACCTTACAATGTAGAGAGCCTCTACAAATAAAATTTTCATTAATTTGTTTAATATAAATTTTTTTTGTCTATCATAATTTCAGTCTCAAATGCACATGACAGACATAGCAGATGCTACTCCGAACACCCACACTTTCTTCATAGATGAGGGAGAGGAGAAAGACTTTGATCTGGCTAAGAGACTAGACACACATCCGTCTCTTCTGGGAAGGAAGTCTAACCGTCCACGTCTTTCCGATCTGAACAAGATTGCCCTGCCAGATTTGGATGAAGAGGTTGGTAGAATTGACTATTTTTATAGATTATAAATATTTAGTAGTGACTAGGAATATTTGAAAGTTTCATGCAAAGTTAGATGACACCCGAAGGACCTTAAAAAAATGTTTTGCAGCATGGACAAAATCCCTCCTGAAAAAGACTTAGTTAGCCTCTTTTTACCACTAATTTAATTAGTCTTCTTCACTGTGTCACTGACTCTAATGCTTACCCTTGATAGAAGGTTTGAGAAGAAACCAACAGTTTTGTAGCCCTATGCTATGATGATGATGATGATGATGCTATTGTGGCAGGTGTTACGAAAAAAATAATTAAAGTCACTTAAATGTTTCTGTCACGAGATATTTGCTTTTAAAAGGGGCATTTTTGACCCATAAAAAGGACCCCGCACGATTTGTTCGACAAGGGCCGTCCGGTCAAATTGACTGAAATTTTGGGGAAAGGTAGTACCTAATGCGCTAACCAAAATGTAAAAAAATCTGCGAGCGGAAATGACCAGTTTTTGAGATATAGCTATTTTAATGTCGAAGTCACTAAACATACTTTGATGTAAAAACGTAACTCATTAAGACAAATGTCATATTCTTACTTATTTTTTATGTTCATCTGTATAAAACCAACCCACAAGGTAATTATTTCAATTGGAAAAGTGTCTGTTTCGGGTATATTACACATAATATATCAGCAAGGCAAGCTAGATCGTCTAAGCCAGTGTTTTTCAAACTGTGGGTCGCGACCCCTAGGGGGGTCGCGGAGCCTTCCTAGGGGGGTCGCCGGCAAAAGCTAAGAGTCAAGACAGAACCACAGGTTGGTCGGATAAAATTCAGTAAAACACAATTTTAGTGACAAAGCATGGGCATGTTTATTTTTCAAAACGTTCAACGTATAGCGTACTGCTATTTTATGCAGTATGCAGTTTTGTATACGTTTTTTACCTGTTTGTAGCGTGAAAAGTCGAGCTCGCTTCGCTCGCGATACGTGTATCTTTTAGCCTGTTTTCCACTAACTTCCAAGCTTTTACGCTCGTTTTTAGCGTAAAAATTCTCGCTCGCTTCGCTCGCGATATTTACGGCCCGCTGTGGTTTCTTTTGCCTGAATATTTCAGCCTACCCAGAAAAATTACAAAGCTTGTAGTTTTTCTGTATCCGCCATTGAATAAATGAAATTACTAATTTTATGTTTCTATGATTACCCAATAAGGGGGTCGCCATTGATTTTTTGCCTGGAAGGGGGTCGCGTATTCAAAAAAAGTTTGAAAAACACTGGTCTAAGCTATACGAGATACAGCTATGCCTCCAAAGCAAAAAACCAGGAGGCTGGAGTAGAAAACCAGGACCTCATCTAGACCATAAAATATACAGAAATGCCTCTACAGCAAAGGCTGTTCAGCATGATGGACCGCTTCTACTAACAGACTGACGTCGAGGTTCTGGAATACCTGATGTAGACCACCAGGACCTCATCTTAACTATAAGAGATACGAAAATGCTTCCATACCAAAAGTTACGTTAACACTTTGGCTAATTCAACTAGGTGTATAAGGCATTCAAATCACAGCTAGCACCTTAGTCAACCATAGATTTAATTCTTTAGCTGGGCATTTCATGGAATGAATTGTAGAACGTTGTTTTAAACCACCTAGGAAATGAACGTTTAGTTGTGTGGTTGAATGGCGCCGCTTGATCAAAGATGCATTGCGCATTTGAACAGCGTTTTTGACTAGTTGGCCGCAACATAGTCGTAACTAGAACTGTTACTTACCCGATTTCCCGTAATAATAGGATCATTGCACGTTCTACACCAGGATCTCCAGACTCTCGATATCAAAGTGCCAGCAGAAACGGCTTAACATGTTGAACAACTTTTGCTATGAAAGCATTTCCGTATCTTTTATAGTTAAGATTAGGTCCTGGTGATCTAGGTACATCAGGTATTCCAGAACCACGACGGTAATCTGTTAGTAGAAACGGTCCATCATGCTGAACAGCTTTAGCTATGAAGGCATTTCTGTATATTTTATGGTGGTCTACTCCAGACTCTTGGTGCCATGTGCCAGCAGAAGCGGCCTATCATGCTTAACAACTTTTGCTTTGGATTGGAGCCATTGCTGTATCTCGGATAGCTTAGGCGATCTAGCTTGCCTTGCTGATATATTTGTATATTATACCCGAAAAAAAAAAACTTTTCCAATTGAATTAATTACCTTGTGGGTTGGTTTTATACAGATGAACGTAAAAAATAAGTAAGAATATGACATTTGCCTTAATGAGTTACGTTTTTACATCAAAGTATATTTAGTGACTTCACCATTAAATTAACTGTATCTCAAAAACTGGTCATTTCCGCTCGCTGATTCTTTCACATTTTGGTGAGAGCATTACGTACTACCATTCCCCAAAATTTCAGCCAATTTGACCGGACGGCCCTTGTCGAACAAATCGTGCGGGGTCCTTTGTTCCATCTGTAACTTATAAAGTATAAACGCTAAAAATTTGAAAAAAATATGGAATATATTGAATACCAAATTTTAAAACACTTCTCGTGTTAGGTAAACAATTTTTTTTGGAAAACTTACAAAAAATATGGAATATAGCTATGTCCCTATACTCAGCGGGACCCCGTAGCTTATGAGATTTTTTACACTTTATTTAGTTACTTCTGAATTAGTTCTATTGATACAGTAGCATTTCAGAATTTGTTCAGTGTTTTTTTCTCTGAAAAAATGCCTTTAAATGTCACCTTCATCCAGCGGAATTCAGGTTAAAATATTAATTACGGGACGATCAAAGCAAGTTTTGTATTTAGTTCTGTGTGTGTTTAGACAATCTGCATGTTTATTTTTCTCGTATTTCATATTAGAAGTACACAAAATAAACAAATATAGTTAATAAACTATTACAAATCATAGTCTAATAAAACATGGTCTTTCCTTCCCAGAGAAACACATGACAACGTCACTTAGTATTGCCAATTTATTTCAATAAAATACGTTATGGGGTAAATTCAATCTCAGAACAATGGGTTAAAATATTTCTTAATAATTTTATAATTTAGATTTACGTGTGTATTAACTTGAACTTTACAACAACACTTCAATTGTATTTATTAGTTAACAGTATCATAAATGATTTACAAAAACATCATAAGAGTGGGTAATTCTGGTAACCCACAAGCATGATGACGTAGTCTTGTGTTGGTCACGTGGTTCACGAGTCTCGGAAAGAAATACCAGGCGGAGTATCTTATTATACCATGTTACAAATAAGAATGTATAACATGAGGGTAATATTGAAAAAATATGATGAAAATTATATGTATTGTTGTTGTTGGATGTATTTATCGTACCAAAATAAGTAGGTAAATAAAAAGCGTAAGTAAACAAAAGTACATAGGTAGGTATTTATTTGTTATAAATTATCTTAAACATTTAACTGTTGTTTTTTCAATAGAATATAAAAAACAGATGTATAAGTGTACAAGTACTACTAAACACAACGTTACGCTAGTAATAGGTACACGGTGAAGCAAAAGGGTGTTCGGGATTTAATTCTTTAATTTCTCAAAGACTAGCAACGCGATGTGGTTTGGTATTTTAAACCATACTTTTTGAAAACAAAAGAGCCCGCGCAATGACTGTGAACGACACTCTGCAAGTTTTTGAGAAGTTAAAGAATTAAACCCCAAATAGGTAGGTACCTACCTACCTCTTTGGACTACCTGTTAGGTATAAGAACATTGCGTTATGTAATCACTTATATTTTCTTTTATTGTTTGATCATTATATTTTTATGTAGGTACATTTATCTGGCAGAGATTTAAAAAAGTTTTTTTGGATTCTGCTATGCTATGGCCAATCAAAGTCATAATGATTTTTAAAGGAAATGTAAAAAGGCATTTATTTTTTAATTACGCGCTTCGCGCTCCTTCGAAAAAAGTATTTATTATGCTAAATTTAATATGAACGTAGTTTTTATTTTGCATCATTATTTAGGTATTACCAGAATCAGTCAACCGAAAGAAAGGTCCCTTTTGTTTTACATCTTGTATTTAGTAGTTACCCTGGCCACACCTGTTCTTTATAATAAATAAATTAATTAATAATACCTCGCATAGCAACAGTGCTAACAGATTAGATGTGTTTATATATTAATTAGTTGTAAAGACTAGAGTAGTACATTTATTACACCACGTTTTATGACCCCGACTGCAGTGACTCGTATAACGCCCCAGTTAGTCAGTTACGCGTTTTCATAAAAAACTTATTACTTACCCATTTATTATAGGCTTACCTAAGTAAAAATATGCTATTTTCTTTTTCTACAGAAAAATATAAATGCATACATTTCGTAATAGCGGTAATAGCCCAGTAAGTTTATACATCACTCGTAAGCATCAAATTGGGAGTGACAAGTTTCTGTCGGCACTTGAGGTCACACTCTTGGGTGATTCATTGGGCCATAACTGTGCCATAATATTATAAACAAGTCTCCTAAAACTCAAATAGTCCCGATTTGACGCATACGAGCCCACATACAGGGGACAAAGTTACTGGGCTAATAAGTAGTTTAATTGTTTAGTTGGGGCCATTAGTATAAGTACCTAACTTAGTGTCGGTAAAAAAAAAATATTGCTCCAAAAGCATTACTCTAGAAACAAAATAAGGATATGATTTAGATTATTTTTTTACATATAACATCATGTGGGGCAAAATTTTGCGCTTACTTTTGACTACATGGTCAGTGAAATCATCGTAACATTCTACAGAAGAATTTTTTCGAATGCAATGCACTTTGTAGTGTCCGATTGCACCTTCTAAAAAGTCATGATGCTTGATGAGAAATTCATCAACTCTTGAGCGAGAGGATCCTTTTTGAAGCATACGATTTTTTATAGTGTTAAAATAGCTCTCAATGTTTGAACTACTAGGAGCAACATTTTTGTTATCAAATTAATAATAATAATAATTAAAAGTCTTTATTTCTCTTAAACATTTTGGCAACATAATCAAGAACCCGCCAAACTGCAAAGCAGTTTGTTGGCAGAAACACACTCTCGAAATTAAAACTATGCCTACAAAATACAATATAAGTAGTTTATCAAAAATAAGTATAAAACTTAGTTCTATTCTTCCCTTTCATATGCTGATAACAACTCCTCTTTAATTTTCTTTTTGAAAACAAACTTTGATACATCTTTCTCATCTACAGACAGCTTGTTATAGACTGTAGGTACTAGATAACATCTTGTCCTCTGGCCATAATAGTTACAAACTCTAGGCACAACATATTTATCATTGCTAACAGATCTGGTGGTATAAGTATGTTCTGCTTCAGATTTGAATTCAGTATTTCTATATTCCTCCAGAGCTATCAACAATTTAACCTTATCATGAACCGGTAGAACTTTACAAATATGGAACAATAGGGAATAATCTTTGTTACAATTTTCTTTCACTTGCCTGTCAACTAACATTTTAAGAAACCTCATTTGTATTGCTTTGATCTGATCTAAATAGGACTTAAATGTTCGGCCATAACTACTTAAACCATAACTTAATATAGACTCTACTAAAGTGTAATAAACTGTGTACAAAGTAGCTCTATTCACAATAAACTTAAGGTGGTAAAACTTTTCCAATGTTATTCTTAGCTTTGAACTGACCTTTTCAATATGTGTTTTCCATGAAAAATCCCTATCAATAGTCAAACCTAGATATTTGTAACTACTTACCAACTCAATTGTCATACAATTACAGTTATGTTTTTCTCTATGTAAACAATCATAAGAATGACCCAACAGCACAGGTTTTTCGCAGTACACTCTACTGTGTGGAGAATATATATGCATACATTTAGTTTTGGCCATATTCACAATTATACCATTATCATGGGACCACTTAATTACACTATCTAAGTCCTCTTGCAATTTTTGTTGTATAATATTTAAATCACTATCTGCATACATTATACAGGTGTCATCTGCATACATGAAAGCTTTACCATGCCTTATTACATTACACATAGAATTGACATGCAGGACAGGACCATAAACTGAACCAGTTGGCACACCATAAGTAATATTGAATTTTTTACCTACTTTTCCATCTATAACAGTTTGTAGTGTTCTATCCTGCAAGTAAGCTTTGAACCACAGGTTCAGAGGGCCCCGGATACCACACTCTGTCATAGCCTGAAGCAGCTGGTGGTGCTCTAAAGTATCAAATGCTTTTTTAAAGTCAATGAATATCACCACCAGCTGCTTCCGACCATCCAGGCTTTCATTAATAAAGTCTGTAAATCCTGCAAGAGCGGTTGAAGTACTACGTCCTCTTCTAAAGCCATGTTGACAGTTAGATATAACATTGTTATTTTCTAAGAAGTTAGACACCTGTTTCATGATATATTTTTCAACTATTTTATTTAGAACAGATAGTATGGCAATTGGTCTGTAATTAGTGTAATCAATGTGTTTGCCTGCTTTGTACAATGGTCTTATGTTGGCTATCTTTAACTCTGTAGGGTAAACTCCTCTCTGTACACAAAGATTAATAAATTTTGCTATTATTGGACTGAATTTTTCTTTTACATATTTAATATCACATACCCTTATCCTATCTGAACCAGGTGACTTCTCATCACTCAGGTTGTTTATTATTTTAATTATATCCTTTGCACTAGCCTTTTTAAATCTCATTGAAACTGGGGTTTCAGTTACATAATCAGAACGGCTTAAGAAAAGGTGGTCACATTTATGGTTTTGTTTGATGTTAACTATTTCCTCTGTAAAGACTTTTGAAAAATTATCTGATATATTCTCTAAACTGTCTGTTTTTCCTAGATACTTTATAATTACCTGATCTAAACTTGCTTTGGTACGCCCTAACCAACTATTAATATTTGACCATACTTTTCTTAAGTCATTCTTACATTTTTTTAATTGTTCCTGTCTATATCTATTTTTAGCAGCATTTATGGCCTTATTAACTTTATTCCTAAACTTTGTGTATTCTAAGCGAAAGCTGTTGTTATTTGGACTTGATTTCCATTTTCTAAATAGTTTATCTCTTCTATTTATCATTTCTTTCAGTTGTGTATTAATCCAAGGTTGAGTTTTTCTCTTGTAACTTACTTGTTGACTTACTTTTGCTGACTCATATATGCTACTAAAAACAGAACACAGCTTATTATAGATTTCTAAAGGGCAATTTAACTGTTCAATATCAAACCAACATACCTTATCCAGCTGCTCCAATACAAGTTTATTACTTAACACTGTCCTACATACATTGACATTGCTACTTGATGGAATATTCACATTTTTCTGAATTCCTATTAGATAATGGTCCGATATTTTGCAACGAAGAACAAAAGAAGTTAGCACACCTGGACGCCACCTTGCCCAGACATGGTCAATACTGGAACGCACAACACATCCATCTAGTATCTCTTCCCGTGTAAAGTCTGTGATCGCACACTGAAATCCTAGCTCAGAAAGCATGTCTTTATACCTTTTTATTGCACTGATATACCGTATATTCTCTTCACTAAGGTCCTAATACCGTATATTCTCTTCACTAAGATGGGGCACATAACATTTGATACTAAAGGCAGCCGAGAAATTATTCGTGAAATTAACTCGCATACTTCCGGTAAAAAATAGTAATTAATGTTATTAGTCAAATAGTTCTTTTCGTCAATAAGCGTCAACAGTAAGTTTTGTCGGTCAATAAACGAGGTTAACCAGGATAGCGAAGAGTCATCTTTTATCATATTTACTTTCACGTGTCCTATGAAATCATTATCAATATCAAGCCCGTATGTAGCAATGTTGTTGATGAGTTGCGATTGAGAATACTTATGCAATGAGCTTTTTAGTCGGTTTAAAGATTTTGCACAGGCTGAAACGTCACCACTCTGTGTAATGCCATTGTACTGATGTAATGCCACTACTACCATATCAAGCGCAATACATTTTATCACATCATATTCTTGACATGTCTTAATCATTTTGAAGCAGTCGATATAAAATTTTTGGACTACATAGTCAGCACCGTTAAAGCAAGTCATGTTCCACAAAGTTCTGATGAAGTGCGATGTATCGAGGCGCACAAAGCATGATGGCACTGGCGTGTCTGATTCGTGGTTAAGTAATTTAAAACAATTTTCAATATATTCTTTAGTGGATGAACATGATGTAAATACTTGTACTACTGCACCTGTAAGAGCGGCAGAGTCATCTGTAATGACCTCCTGTGGTGGATCCATAGAAGACTTCCATGTTGATAACCATTGTGATATATTCGTCATCGTATGAGTTTCCGAGAGCATCTGTACAAGAGGCACGCTGGGATTATTCACTGCATACATTACACCCGCATACAGAAGAATATGTTTCGAGTTATTTAATATATTTATAACTACGCCCTATAAAGAAAGGGTCACTTTTATCTACGGGAGACACATTTTACATAAGGAGCCAGTTGCGTCTATTGAAAAACAAATGTGACTCTTTTTTTTCAAGGCAGTCTTGTAATATTCAATTTGAGCTTGAGACCAATAGTACACGTAAAACGGTCTAGCAGAAACTTGTCGTATAAAAGTGCAAAATGGTGCCATCGTAGTCAGTCTCCATAGGCTCATAAATGGGTTAGCGTCAAGAATATTTTCCTGTTTGTACTCATGCCGCATTTGATGTAATTGGCTTAGCGATGGTAGGTATGGAGGTTTCTGTTGAGGCGTTTCATGGTCACTATCAAATTCTGGTTCTTTTATGAGTTCATCAGCCAAAGAATTTCTTACAACGATTGCAGAGTCTTTTTGCAATTTTTCTGCAATAGTTCGACGCTGAAAAGACGTCATACGCAACTTTGCTTCCATGTTATGTTCGATGTCATTATCGTGAAACTTTATCGTACAAGATACATCTAAAAAATTATTCGTCTCTAACTTCGGACTTATATGCATTTTTACGTCTGCAAGACATTGATTACAATACCCAATGCAAACGACGTGGCCATCCTTATAACAATAATGCGACTTCATGCACCACGTACAGGGTAAGTTGGTGTTTTTCCATAGCTCGACAGACAAAATGTAACTCCACTTCTGCTTAGGCATCTTTAATTTCTTTCGAAAAAGTGAGTTAGGTTTTTTCGGGTCCATTCTTTGCGAATACCATACAGTTGGTTCTATTTCTTTCCACGTTTGGCAGTCTATAGTAAAATTGATCTCCCTTTTGTACGTATCATCAGATAAAGATGAACTTGAATCGCTTAAGCTGTCGGAGCCACTTGATTCGCTAGAACTCCCGCCTTCATTACTTTGCAAAATGTCTATATTGCTTTTATCCAATTTATGGGTTTGTTGAAAAAAAAAAGGCATAATTTCTTCTTACCGATTGATAAACAGCTTTCTCTGTTAATCTTTTTCCAAGTCTTGTAGAAATAATTGAATAAATCTTATGTTTTCGTGTTGGCAGTATATTGACATCTTCAAAAAAATCTTTATAATTTTGTAGCACTATCTTTTGTTCTTGCAGACTTACTGCACTTTTACGTCCCGCCATATTTGATAATGATAATACACGATATTCACAGTCACAACTCACTACACGATTTATAGTCCAAAGTACCTAATTCCCACTTATTAGTAAACGAATTATCACATAAAATTAATTAAAATTTTGGTATAAATCTCACAATTTACTTAAACTGTTGCAATTGCAAGGGAATGTTCATATCTAATTGCCACAGCGATCGATCGCGCGATATGTTTTTCAACTACCCTCTTAGATATAAAAAACTGCCAAGTACAAAAATATTTCCGCTAGATGAATAAATCTTTATGAAGCTTAATTTTTGTAATTAGATGTGCTAGGAAAAAAATAAAAACGTAGTTCGTCAGAACAAAAACAGAACTAAATACTAAACCTAGTTTAACTTTAATATTTTCTAAATTTCAACATAGTTCCGCTGGATGAAGGTGAAAAAAGACTGAACAAATTCTGAAATGCTACTGTATCAATGGAACTAATTGAGAAGTAACTAAATAAAGTGTAAAAAAACTCATAAGCTACGGGGTCCCGCTGAGTATAGGGACATAATATAGCTTACAATCTAAAGTTACAATGAAAACTTTAACGGATACTGTACTCCTAAAGGATTCAGAAAAAATTGAGTTTTTCTATTTGCGGTTGGTGACCATACAGCTGCAAACAAACCAGCAACAAAATTAAGTTTGTAATGCTGAAAAACCTGATATTTAAACGTTGACTATGAAATACTATTTGTGGGCGTGTCTGACACGCGCTTAGCTCTTTTATTTAGTAAGGTTTGAATTTTCGAGTATATATATTTTAAAGAATGTTTTTCTTTTAATTTCCAGACCGTAAAATTAATGAAGAAGAAAAAGGAGAA